>BQNB010022293.1:0-60504 GCA_026074375.1 Tanacetum coccineum | reverse complement strand
AGGGGTATTCGGTCCTCTTCTGGTCGTAGGTGCCATGATTTGTCTAGCAAGATAAAATAACATAAATCACTGGATGTGACTGTCAGCATCTCCAGAAGCATCCTGGTGATCTAGAATCCTAGCCTCTAGTCCTGGCTGTCTAGCTCTCCTCTGTTGCCCTCGTAGTGCTAACAACTCGGCCTGTATGTCGTTCATCTCTCGCCTCATGTCCCTAATGACTCGGAGAGTCTCTACCATCTGTGTCTGACGCCTACGGTCAGTCTCTTGAAGCGCTGCTAACTCAACCTGTTGCATCTGAAAGCGAGTCTTATGTACCTTATGATGTGTCTGAATAAGAGTACCCTGCAGCTGTAGCTGTGTCTAGTGTGCCTGGAGATGGGTCTCATGTGCATACACATAATCACGATGGGTCTGAAGCTCCTGATGAGTCACTTGACTCAATCCTATTGAGTGAGCCCAAGCCTCTCGGGAAACATAGGCCTCCTCCTCCACCATTCATACCGTCTCCCAAAGAGTCATCCTATCCCCCATAAGTAGATCGACCCGCTGCGAGTCCATATCGACTCGCTGTGATATACGAGACCTACTATCTTGAGCATCCTTTAGTAAAGCATACAAGTCCTGTGTATCATGCTCATGGAGCTTAGCAAGCTTTGTGACCCTAGTATTGACCTCTCCCACGGTCATAGGTGCTATCTCTGGAACTACCTCTGCCGGATCTACCCAAGTATCCCTAATACCGTACCCAACATCTCTAATCCCCTATCTCCTTTCTTCAGCATCTACCGTGCTGACAAATCCATAATCTATCCCTCGACCTCTGGTAGGTCTAGCAGTAGAACTCTCCCCGACCTCGTATCTGGAGCCTAGGGTGGACAAATACAACCTCTTGTGGGGAGGCTGCTCAGACTCAGGAATATCATCCCTACGGTCAACATGTGGTGGTATGTATAGAGATGGTGATAGTGGAGGTGATGGTATTGCGGCAGTAACTGCATCAATAAGGGCCTGAGTGAATGCTATCCCGAGTGTCTGGATTTGGGTTGGACACCCAGATAATGGTAGTACAGGTGATGGCACAGGTGGTGGTGATGAATGTGCAGGTAGGGCTGTGCACCTAGCAAGGCGCTTTCCTACAGAGGGTGGTGATAGTGAGATAGGTGTTGATGGTGATAGAGTAGTCATGGCCAGAAGTCTCTCAACCTCTGCCTCTGGTAGGAGGGATATGGAAAGTCGAGGCCGGACGGTAATCCTAGCCCCAATATTAAATGACAGCGAGGTGGTGGTATAACAGGCTCTGTTCCCTCAGGTGGGAAAACAGGCTCAATAACAGGTACGACAATAACAGAGTCGGCCGGAGCTAAGTGCTCCTCCTCCTCCTCCTCTCGCGTCCTTCATCATCGCTCATCCTCACCATCAGCTGTCATCCCCCTAATGAATCTGCGTCCGTCATCTCTCCCTCTGTCCATAGAAGACCAACCGACATCCTCTGTCTCATCATCCTCGTACTCCTCTGGATCCTCCTCGGGATCCGACTCAATAACATATCCGGGTGACTCAGCAGTAGGTGAATCAACAGGAGGTAATGGCTGCTCCTTAGCTGGAAACTCATGCTCATCCTCCAAAGGTATATACTCAGGGTATATAGGCTCTGGCATGTAGTCAGGATCATGTACCTGTACGAATAAGGCTCACGCTCATACCTCGTCCTGAGGAAACTGGCGAGTGTCTTGGGATCCCTGGGTCTGGTATGTAATCTGGTTATGGGTGGGGCTACTGCTACATCGCGAGTCTTGTCGTATCCTAATTACGATGACCCGTGGGATGCCTCTCTCAGATATCTCCTCATCATCGGCTCCCCAGAAGGCTCTGTCGGGCTCAGAGTCAGTGTAAACAGAAGTGTAGGTAACCGCAGATGTCGCAGAAGACATGATTACTACAAAAAGCAAAAATAACCTATATAAGTATTAATTATAGGAAAGATCGGTATGATATGTCTATAAGCTTTAATTATAAGAGTGGTCTCATGTTATATCTATAAGATTTATTTAAAAGAGTCTTATAGTAATATCAACTTAGTATAATTTATATACGCTATAACTATCATGTAATCACATCGTTACCGCTTCTAATGTTTAAAATCGGGGAGTGTGTATCATGTAAGCATATATGTGCTAGATGTAAACAAGTAATGCATGTATGTCCCTTACAAATCCCATTTGTGAAAATAGTGTTTGAAAATGGTTATAGTCCAGACAAAACTTTTGACCTGGTTCTCTATAACCTTGGCTCTGTACAATCTGATAACACCACCAAATCTGGTACACGGAATGTTGAATATCCAGGGCGTTACTCTCATATATTCAATAGACATAGATCTGAGAACGACCACTAATTGTGTCGTTTTTGAAAAAAAGATACATTGGATTAACAAATGCTGTTCATTACATAAGCTATGGCTTCAATTGTTAACAATGTAAGTAAAGATTTCGGTTTATACAAATGTTCCCAAAATTTAATACGCCCAAATCTTTAGTACTGACGTCATTCCATAGAGTGACCCAATTATCTGAGCACCCGTGCCTTATTGACCTGAGAAAACATGCTTAAAATATCAACATAAAGTTGGTGAATTCATAGGTTTATGTAAATCAATAGTAGGACCGCAAGATTTCCAAGTGTATGATTAAGCAACAAATGCAAACATCATAAAAAGTAATTACGTTTCCTAAGCTCATGACACTGAAGCTCGACATGTATGAATGCAATAAATTGCCAATAATGCCCATGTATGATATTCTAACCCGAAACATCCCAAATCCGACATGTTATAACGTTCGTTCCTGGTGATAGCTAGTCACCCGAACGGGGATGTCAATCCCAAATAGATCTACTCATAACATTCGCGCTTACAAATCCATAATATGACATTCAATGAAAAGGCTGAAGTGGGTTATCGCTAACTTAGAGCAAACACGAACATAGTATAAAAGTACACTGCGTCATTTGTAAAACAAAGCATGTTCTCACCCCAAAGATGTAAATCATTTAAATAATTGTAAAACATGGGGCTATGAACTCACCTTAGTAAGTAGTCCTCTGTGAATGATAATATATATCCAAGTACGAATCACACCGTCAAATACCTAAGTAAATACGGTCAGTCTTAGTCTACAAATTTAGGAAAGACGCACTGTATATAACTACATAAATAGCTAGTTTATATATATACTGTTATCACTTGTGTGGTGGTGCACATGTTTAATGTAGTTATATCCGTTTGATGGCTCTTGGAAAAGTATACGATTTCACACGATCTAGTATACGTGTAAACGTTTATTAATAAATATCCATATTTATTAAGTCGTGGTTTAACTTGTATAATATCCGAAAAATATATAACTCGTCCGATTCGTTAAAGTGTTTACAAAAAAATAAATCACATTTCGTTTATAAAATTCCTAGGTTTTCTATAATTACAAAAACTATCCCTCCAGTTTATAGAAAAATAACATTTACACTTTAGAACCTTAAGTTTCACTAGTACATTTTAGTCCTCCACTATATAAGTTTACACTTTAAGTCCTTAATTTGTGTCCTACAGCCCCCTTAAGTTTCCAAGAGTGGTCATAAATAGTCCCCTCAATTTACTAGAAAAATGAATTAGCAGTTTAAACCCACAAATTTTAAATTGACACATTTAGTCCCTTAACTAGTAAAAATTGCATTTTAACTCCAATTAAGTTCCAACAAACGACATTAGATTTCATTAAGCTCTAATAATCCATATAAGCTGTTCCAACTTATAAATAAGCTCGGGAGAGCTTATATTGGCTTAATGGACCTTATTGGGCCCGTTAAGGTCCAATAAGTGTTTTAAAGGTCCGATTAAGTTTTAAAAGCACCAAAGCATTTGGTTAAGCTATTTAACCTTCACAAATCTTTTGACTTCTTAAAAGCTTGGATGAGCTTATTTTGAGCTTATTGGGCTCATTGGCCCAACAACCTTAACCAAAAGTTTGCAAAAGGGGTTCGTTAGGTTATACAACTTATTTTCTAGACTCATTAAGCTTATTTAGGTTTGATTAAGCTGTTTTCATTTCATGGCTTATTAAATAAGCACTTAAGCTCGTAACGAGGCTGTTGGGCCTGATGTGACCCTTAAGTGTTTTTAGGTGGTTTGGCTTAGTTCACTACGGTCCCATTGGCTCGTCTAGGCTTATTGCAATCCTTTAAATCTGCTTAAGCTCACAAATAAGCCGCCCAAGCTTATTGGTGGCTT
Organism: Tanacetum coccineum; assembly: GCA_026074375.1. Lineage (NCBI taxonomy): Eukaryota > Viridiplantae > Streptophyta > Magnoliopsida > Asterales > Asteraceae > Tanacetum > Tanacetum coccineum. Next base: position 56,222 of record BQNB010022293.1, on the reverse strand, counting down.
ATGGACCTTATGGGTTCACGAAATTGGGCCGTGAAGTCTCAATAAGGGTCCGTTTGGTTTTAAAAAAAGTGTAAAGGGTTGACATTGTTTTAAATAAGTTTGTAAGATTCTAAATAAGCTCATTGAACTTATAAATAAGTCGTGGGTTCACTAAATGGGTTAACAAGCCTATTCAAGGTTCGGGTTGGTTTTGAAACGACCAAGTTCTATGTTGGTGCTATAGAGCACGTTGGACTCCTAATAAGCTGTAGAGCTTATTACCACTTTGTGGGCCTCACAGCTGGGCCTGTTGGACTTGTTCAGTCTTATTGGGCCCGCTTGGTGTCCGTTAAGCTTTTCTTAAACCTATATTTCCTTCCTACGTTTTCATGTTTCATATAAGCCTTTGATAAGCTTATGTGAGCTTATTTACAAGTCACGGGTCTCAACCCATGGTTGTTTGGGCCTGTTGGGTTCGGACATGGGCCATTGGGCCCGATAGGGTCCATTTGGTTTATTGAGATCCATGCAAGGTCTCGTTAGGGTTCTTTGCACCAAAACATTTCACGTAGTTCCTATATATGATGAGTTTACCACATGCATTCCTTGAAAGTGGTCGTAGACTCCTTCCCTAGTCACGACGTTGTGTTTTCTTTGAAAGTTTACGTATGGATTTGTTTATATTCGTGTATTAGGGTTATGGTTTGCGTTGGCGTTCACATTTGCTTATAAATGAGCATGTTTGATACCTTGGCTTGCCATTTAATCGTTTTGTACATGTTTCTTAGCACCACACAAGATAAGTTATATGCATATAAGTGAGCGTATGCCACGCATGGATTGACCTATGCGTGTTCATGCTCGTGTAAACTTGTTAATCACATCATACGTGACCTACACGACTAGATGTCAAAGAAATGCTAAATATGAAATGCACAAGCTTAAATTGCGACTTACAAAGGGTCCTAGTGACTTGGTTATGTGTTGGAACGAGTAGAATGGCAATCCAGGTGTATACATGATCGAACTAACCAACCCAAGCTTCAAGGCTTACTAACTAACCCAATCTTGGCTCGCCTACCTTTTTATAAACTTGTATGATGACCTTAGAGTATATTGTAGGTCCGAATGAAGTAAATGTGAGGTGTTTGGTTGCGGTTTGAGACCCGAATAAGAGAAAGGATTATATGTGTTTATTGTTTGAGTGAGAGTGAGTTGATAAGAGGTTAACTGGTCAGGTATTTGTGTGGAATTTATAGTCAAATACTTTAGTTAAAGCCTCCTTATACACACAACTAAACTAAACGACCTATCCTAGTGGTTTTTGCAATCTCTAGTTACTACACAAAAGTTAATTGTTACAACAACTAAGTCCGATTCTTTAATTACTCAATAATTTTACAATAACACTTAAGATTTGGAAATAAAATGATTTGTGTATGTGCTTAGGTATTACCGGGTATCCCAAGGGAAAAAGAGAGCACAAAGATGCATTTAACCATGTGTAATAGCTTAGTGAGAGAAATTTAGGACTAACATTAATTCCACAAGAGATGTAACAGTACTTTAATCATTAGGAATGATTTATTAGGTGTGAATATGTGCATATCCGGCCCAAGAGGTTTAAATAACAACAATTGATTATATTTTCGTGTAAAGTTTTAAGCGAGTAATTGGTGTAGTCAAGGTAAGTTACTAGTATTTCCGAAGGTTTTTATAATGTATTTTATTGCGAAACGTAACACTTTTATGTAACCAATAAAAATAAAATACGCAAAGCTAATAATTTTCTTCTTAATAATTATATGCTACTTGGTTGATGTAAACCTAATAATTTGGTGACCTTACATTAAAAATATGATTAATTCTAGTCCTACGTGATTTCGCTTAAAAGTTAATTTAAAGGTAAACGCGTATCGGACCAAAATAAATAGTGACAAATAATAGGAGTCGTAAAATGACCTGAAATTGAGAAATGTTACATTAACCGGATAAAAAGAAAAACCAACGTTTTAAATTCTTCAAAACCTAAAGTAAATGTTTCGGAAAAGGTTCACACGGGTGAGTTCTCAAAATCGTTCTCAAAAGGGTTTCTCATTTTACAACCTACTCTTTGCAAAAAGGTAGGAAGTTTTCTAAGAAATCACAAACGTTTGAAACATATACTTCTCAAAAGGTTTTTAAGACAAGTGATTCAAAAGAAAAGAATCAATCTTTTGAAACATCACACTCTCGTTTTATACTGGTAAAACAAGTGTGGAGGCCTTCTAAGGAATCTCAAACTTTTGAAACACCTACTACACAAAAGGTTTTAAAGAAAAGTACTTCAAGTGAAAGGAATCAAGTTTTTGATACTCCACACTCTCGTTTTACACCGGTAAAACAAGTGTGGAGACCAAACAAAGTCGTTCAAACTCTTTGAAATATTTCAAAACCAAAATGCTTTCGATGCAAAACAAGAATGACTCGGCTTTGAAAAATAAAAACAGTGAAAGATTTTTAAACGGTTCAAAAACAAATTTTCAGACAGATACACCAAATGTTAATAACAAATGGAAATCTTCTTCTTTAACAAGATTTAAAACTCCTCAAGAAACACCGAGTTTCAATAGTCAATGAAAAATCAAAAGGAATTTTAAATCTCCGTTGATTCCACGAGAGTTGTTTTTAAATGAAAACACCGTTTCAGCCCGTCGTTGGAACTCAACATCTTTACATCTACTTGACACAACTTTCAATTGGTTTTCAAAACTTGGCAAACCCGTTAGCGCCATACTTAAATGGGTTCCAAAGGTTGTTGTCTAATTCGATGTCACAATGGTTTTAATCAAATGTCAAATTGCAACCCGTGCTTTAAATAAAAGAAAAATGTACATTTCAATGCATTTATCCTTAACAACAAAAAGATAAATCTTTTTGGTCTTGAGCTATTAAACAAAACCTTTAAAGTTTTGTAGCTTAAGTCAATTTTTGTAAATCAAATATCAGATTACAACCCGTGCCTCAAATAAAAGGAAAGTGTACGTTTCAATGCGCTTTACCTTCAAAAGAAGAGAAATCTTCTTGTTTCGAGCATATTTTTTCAAAAGTTTGCTCAAAAATATGACTTTTGATTATTTCCGATCAGAACTCGGTTTTTCAAATTAAAAAAAGTGTAAGATTCAGTGCGATGTATCTTCAAAAGAAGATAAATCTTCTTTGTCTTGAGCAATTTTTATCAAAATTCTTTCAAAAAGTTTGCTCGGGACATACGACCTATAAGCAAATGTCAGCTTAGGATTCGTTCTTCAAATAAAGGAAATTGTATATTTTTGTACATTTATCCTCACAACGGGAAGCTTACAACTTCTCGGACTTGATTTACATCTATTTTTGAACACAGATTTTCAAGAACTATTCAAAAAGATTTTTCAAAATCTTTCAAATTGTGTGTTCAACACTTCCTTTCTCACTAAATCATTTGATTTACATCTATTTTTGAGGGGGAGTTTTTTAAAACCAAGCGTTTAATGTTGAACACAATTTCCAAGAATATTTCAAAAAGATTTTTAAAAAATTTCAAATTGTGTATTCAACACTCCCTTCCTCGTTAACTCATTTGATATATTTTTGAGGTGGAGCTTTCGAAACAAGTAGTGTTTGAGCATTATTTTTCAAGAATTTTTCAAAGATAATTCAAAATCTTTCAAAATAATATGCTCAACACTCATTCTATCCCTCAATATACTTGTGGTGTCTTTCTAAGTGAAGTGTTGTATTATTGAGGGGGAGTATAATGAAAAATGTTTTTAAACAAAAGAAAAATTTTCCAAGTTAAAAATAGTTTTTGTCAAGTATATCGACAAGCGCGTCAGCGATTTAAGTTGCATCCGGTCTAGGGTACTCGAAAGCGTTGTTAGCATCGTTTGGGTAGCATCCGTTTGAGAGTATTTGAAAATCGTTGTTAGCGGCTTAGTGACCATCCGTTTTAAATATAAACACACTTGGCACAACTAGTTTTTCAAATTTGCTTAAAACATTTTAACAAAATGTTCCAAATCATAATCATGTTATATCCGTTTTCTCCCATGTGCTTTCAAAAACTCATATAGCTATTTTAATCCATTGATACACAAAAATATCATATGGTATGCTATTTTTAAGGGGGAGAAAATTAGATTAAAATGTGATCATCTTTGAATCAAGTGCAAAACTCTTTCCTCCTTGTGCAAAAGTCTTTCATTTATGATGCATAAAGGTAGGGGGAGTATTTCTCAAAAAATGAAACTTTCAAAGAAAATTGAATGAAAATGTTATCATCTTTGACTCAAGTGCCAAGCTCTTTCCTTCATGTGCAAAACTCTTTCAAAGTTATGATGCACATGTGTAGGGGGAGTAATTCTCAAAAGTGAAACTTTCAAAGTGTTAAAAGTTTTGATTTATATCAAACACTTTGATTGATTTTCAAAAGGTTTTATGGTTCTGATCTTAATACCCAACAACCAACTACCTCACGGTGATCAAAGAAGTAATAAGGTGGTAAGGTTAGGTATTATCCCATGATCCAACCGAAACCGGAGGGATCTACCCGGGGACATTCCATAGATAAGAATATAGATCCTTAGAGTATGATGGAGTTGAATGAGAAATGGGAATAATGTCAACTAAGGCATGAGCTATCATCGGAACAATCACAACATGATGATAGTAATGACGTCTTGGTAGACATTGAAGGGGTTGAAGAATAAAAAAGAAAAGTTATGTAAAGGGTGAAAAGAAAGAAGCCATCCACATACACTTAAGACAGAAACCGGGTCAATACATAATCTATCGAATATCACAAAGATGATATTTGGTATTAAAGATGACGTCATAGACCCAGTGATGCAATGTACAACCCTTCCCAGCCACTCAAGTTTCTCTTAAAAGAGTATTGTTTCATTGTCACGAAGATTAAACGCATAATCTATTGACATCTCACTCCGAGATTGTTGATATTGAAAATGTGGCAGTCTGCTCCAGCCTCTGATCACTAAACCAAAAACGCACTTATTGAGTCTAGAGCCAGATGAGATCAAATCATAAACCACATAGGACACAAAAGTACATTTGTATTAAACATCAATGATACAAAAAGTACAAGAGTCTCTTATATGTCTTTGTGACATTGCATGTCTTTGTGACATTGCGCGAAACATTTAAGAGTGATACTTAATTAAAAGTATTCACAATGATGAATGAAAATCCTACCAGTACTAACATCAAGCCAATGCTGAACGTAGGTCAACTAATTTTGAAAATGATTGTTTAATATTCATTTTAGTATTAACTATCCAACTAAGTGAATCAGTATATTGTGGTTCTTTCGGAATTTGTTTTCAAAAAACACAAACAATATTTCCTTGATTTAATCAAGTGATTTATTGAATTACCAAGGTCTCTTACGATGTCACAAGATTGATGGGGGAGATTTTTATTACTTTTAAATTGTTTCATTCATCATTTACAACAACAATCAAGGGGAAGAAATGTGTACATTCGGGACTTAGTTGACTTTGATGTATACAACATCTGGGACTTAGTTGACTTTGGTGTTATAATATCAACTTCTACGGGTTATTTTGTGTGAAGTATGTATAACAACAACAATAACATCTCTACCTCTTTCAAGCAAGTATACGGTTATATTCATACCTTCATAAATCATACTCAAAGGTAAAAGATACATGACTGTGCAAATATGGGCACGATCAAGCTTCGATGAGATCGAAGGATGCTTTGGGTGATTGATGAGTATCCAAGTCTTGAATAACCTGTGTCCAACACAATGAAAACACTACGTAAGTGAAGCCATGGGTGTCCATGCTGAATACACCTCCGGGTGAGAGTAATAATGTCTTGTATTTTTGTAAAAGTAGAAATAACGGAAGTAAAGAGTCATTTTAAAAGTTCTGACCATACCTGGAGCCTATACCATCTATTTATAGGTGTAGAAATAAGATGGGACAAGGCTTAGCACATAGACCGATGACCGTGGGGGTGTCCCGCGATTTAAGTGGTGATTCTTGAGGTTATGTACCACGATCTCTATTTTGGCGGGAAGACCTTGATAGAGATAGAGAACATGGGTTTGACCTTTTCTCAAGTTTCTCGAAGGCCCGCCGTAAAGATGTAAGGTTTCGCGTGGCAGATTTCCATACTGGTAACCATCCAAAGGTGGTTTTACGCCATTCAAAACTATTCGAAGGTTATTGGTTGTAATTGGAAGAAGGTCCCATTCGGGCTTCGAAGGGGAGACATTCGATCCGGAGAGGAGGGTACTTCATCAAGCCCCCAGTCGAATGTAATGTATGCATCTATGAGTGCATTGCTTTCGACTATCAAATTTCCACTACCGAAGCCGAATATGTAAGCGCCGAAAAGGCATGTCAACAAGCACTATAGATGAAACAAGCTCTCGTAGAGTATGGCATTAGGTTAGATGACATCCCTATAATGTGTGATAACAAAAGGGAAAACACATTGAGATTCGTCACCATTTCCTTCGTGACAATGTTCAAAAAGGAAATATTTCCATAGAAAATGTTTCATCGGAAGATAACATTGCCGATATCCTAACTAAACCCCTCAAACGTGAGCCTTTTAATTACTTACGTCTAGGTCTAGGAATGATGGAACAAATTGATTAAACTCTCATTAAATGTCTCATTACTATAAATGATTGATGAGGAACTTAAGAGTACACAAGAATAATAAGCTACAAACAAAATTAAAATGCCAAAATCGAAAAATTAAGAAAAAATATTTGTCAGATGGACGGCGCCCTTAATTCCTTGACGGGTGGTCTCCTTAAAATTAAAGGGGCCTGGCCCCATACAAAAAGGGGACGACCATCTCACATAGGTAAGGTTTTATATTTTTTTTAGTCCAGGATCTGTTTGCACAAAATCACAAATTGGGAACTTTTCAAAAGGATAATTTATATACAAAATTACGTAACCTTGATTTAGTCAAGGCTTAAGATTTTCTACTTAACATATGTATATGAAAGTCCCAATACATTCTAACAAAATCTTTCTCACGACTAGGAGTACATGAAAAAATTATTTTCATACATTGTTGATATATGCTAAAAACATTTTTCAAATCATGCATAATGATCTCACATTTGTGGCCAAAATATATAATCAAATATATGTTTTGATAATCTTGATTGAGCAACATATCAATCCAAGGATCATTGGATTATTATCTTTGGATATCTTTTCTTGAGAGTCGAAATAATCGTTACTCCACATTTATGTTACTTATAGGCACACACAAGTATAAATGCAAACACAAGATCACTTAAATGGTGTTTATAACATATAGTATTTGTTTAAGAAATCTTAAGAGCATTACAACTATTAGGAGTATTAAAACTATTTGTATAATATGGTTTCTCTTGAAGGCTTTATTTTACCTTCTTGCATGCTTGTCTACATGTTATTACTTGCTAAATGCCCTTAGACTTGATCATGTTTAAAACAAAATTAGGACTTTGCTTGCCTTTTCTTGCTTGCTAAATGATTGTAGTCTTAGTTGCCATAAAAACTAGGACTTGCTGCAAAATGGCCACAAAACAGTCCACCTTTTTACCATTTCCTGAAACAAAACAAAAACCTGGACTACTGGACATTCCAGGTGGTGGCCCCCTTAAATCAAACGGGCGGTCCCCTTAAAATTAAAGGGGCCGACCATACAATTAAGGGTGACCCGGCCAACCTGGAAGCATGATTTACTGTTTTCTTTTTGCTTATTGGCCTCTTTCTCCTAGATCCAGCCCAATTCTCACTCAATAATCCTTGATTTGTATTCTAACAAAGTCCCATCCATCATAATAACATCATCTTCCTAGTATAAATAAACCCTCATCCTTAACACATTCACCACATTAAACTTGTCCTCTCCAATGTCTTCCCCTCATAAACCTTTACCCAAATCTTTAAGGGTTGCCAAAATGTCAGTAAGACCCACATGGAGGAAGAAGTTGAACCGTTGTAACTCTTCCAATGAGGTTGATGTTAACTTACCAACACCAATGCTCAAACCACAATCTCCTATCAATGAACCTACTACTCATTCAAACCATGTTTCACTACAATCTTACTCACTTCCACTTAGTGATTCTTGTGACACTAATGTTGGACAAGCTTCCATTCCACCACAAAGCATCAATCAATATCAAACATAACCCCCATTTCCTCACTTACTCATCAATCCACATGTTGCTAGTGTGCTTCATGCTCAAACTCCTCCCTCACCTCAAGGTGACAACCACATACAACCTCTACTTCCTCTATCTCCAAGTAGAAAAATACTCATGAATGACATTAACCAACTTTAAGACTTATCAAATCTCCTAGCCCTGCACCTCTCACAACGTAACACTTCCTCATCTCCTTACTCTCCAAACTTACCTCATACCATCAACTTGGATCAAATTGAACAACATGTTGGCTATTGTCCTTGTTGCATCTTTATCCAAAAACAATTCCTATCTTTGAGTGAAGATCTCAATTGGAATTGAATTCTCTCACTCGACCACAACCACCATGTTGGTCATATAAATCCTTCACAACAACAATAAGCAAACTCGAAGAAGCCCTATTTGAGCCGGCAATAAGAAAAGAAAAGTAGAGAGAGAAAAGAACTTGGAAACTTAGATTAGAGAGAGAAAAAGGTGGTGGAGAAAAATGTAAACCAACACCATCTCTGTTGTGGAGAGAGTTTCTTTTAATACCCAAGCCTTTCTAGTAAGGCCGTGTGGCCTTATAACCTTGGGCCGTGCTTGGCATAAACTTGGGCTTTAGCCCAAAAACATGAACAAAAATTAGATTACAATCCAAGCCCGTTTTAAACTCGACTAGCCTATTACAATCCAAGACTAGTTAACTTGCTAGAGACCGATAACATTCTTGTTTGACTTAATATAATTAAGGCTAACAATCTCCCCTAATGTTGAGGTCTCTTTCTTCAAACTCCTCCGTACCACTGATGACATTCTTATAGGAGTTTGCTTTGATTTATCATTGTCTCCCCTGACGTTGAAGATATGACTTTTGACGTTTATGCTTTGCTTGTTTTGGTCTTGTCTTGTTTGTAATGGCTTTGATCATTCATGCTTTGTGATCTTGATCTTGAGCCTTTATCTTTTTGATCTTTTAAGTATTTTGAGATTGTTATCTTGCATCATCTCCTTGACTTGAATCATCTTGATTTGACTTCCTTGACCAACTTGTGCTCTTACCAACATGCTCATACTTTTGTTACATCTTGTTTACATATTTAATTTTAATTTAAAAAAAAAAAAAGGACTAACAATCTTCCCAAATAGACTATTCTTTATTTGACTTTGAGGCTCTTTGATGGTGGGGAAGTTTAGAATTAATGATCTTGATGTTGAACGATTGACTTTGAAAGCATGAGTATGAGCATATGGTTTATGAATCCGACTTCGCTGGAATGAGGCTGCAACACCGTCGTCTAAACCTAAAATAAGACAGTTAGCCATAAAAGATGAATATGTCTTTGTCATTCATCTTAGTTAGTTGCATAACCTCCGGTTTCCCATGTTTATGAGTAAAAATACTATACATTGATCAGGTAATTAAAAGAATCTCCTTGACAGGGTTTCCAGCTCAAAGCGTAGGAACTTCTAACACATATGTATCAGATTCACCATGCTTGCTAGTTCTCATTACCGGAACGTCTCAAAGCAGACAATACGGTAAGAGTGAATCAGATAGTTACTTTCTTTCTGATTAAGTCGTCAATTCATTTACTGGACCAAAATTGAAATCCAGTTAACACAAGCTCGAATCATATAGAATTCTTGCCATCACCTACCATGAGCTGTTTGATGTTGCTCAAGCGACTCCATCTTCACTGTGAATACTTAAGTATCACTCAGATGTTCTGGCAAGATCTCAAGGATAATGCGTAGGACTCTTTGTTACAACTTGTGAACTTTATGGTGTTCAACAAGTGTATTTTTGACATTGTGTCCTAATGAGATTTATAATTTGATCTCTTCTTGGGCTCTAGAACTCGATTTGTGCACTTTGGTTTAGTAATCGTAAAGAAAAAATAAAAAAGGAGGGCCTGAGCAGACTGCCACCTATTTCAATATATAACAATTTTCCCTTCGGATGAGATGTAAATTAGATGAACCTGAGTATAATCCATGAGACAAATGAGACAAGTTTCATTTTGAGAGAAACCCAATGGCTGGAAAAGGTTGTGCATTGCATCACGGTCCATTGACAACATCTTCTATATTAAAAATCTCAATGTGATTTTAATAGATTATGATTGACCCTTTTCTGCCTAAGTTGTTTGGAGGGCTGCTTTGTTTTCACCCTTTATCCATACATTTCTTTTTCATTCTTCAACCCCTTCAATGCTTACCAAGACGTCATTACTAACACCTTGTTGTGATTGTTCCAGTGTTAGCTCAATCTTAGTCGGCATTTTTCCCTTATACACATTCTTCTCCATTCATACCTAAGGACTGCTATTCTAACTATGGAGTAGTCCCTTGGGTAATCACCTCCGGTTCTGGTTGATCGTAAACTTATACTAACCTAACCTCCTGATAACTTCAAAATCATCGTGAATTACTAGGTTGGTTGGGTATAAGATCGAACCATAAAACCATTTTTAGACATTGTATTTTCAAATACTCCCCTTACACATTGCTCCGAGATAGAGTGTGTGTGTTCTATCTCTAGCTAAGGCCTTTTATACTTCCTTGACTAGTCAAATAGACATAAGGAGGGTCTTAAGGAAAGTCTTGGTCAAGACTTGTAAGAGAAGGGTCTTTGGTTCCCTAAAAGAGACATTATCTCATGATTTCTAGGAAATGTGTTTTGAATTTAGATATTTCTTTGTATCCATCACTATGAATCCGGTTATATATGTATATATGTGATGATATTTAGTAAATTTTGGGTATTGGGTATAATTGTGGGTATTTGTTGAAGCGTAGAAAAGTTTTGGTGGTTCCGGGTATGCCTAAATGTATTTTATCGTGAAACGTAAACGTTTTACGTAACCAATAAAAATAAAATATAAAAAGTAGATTATTATTTTCACAAAAATAATATAATGCTTGTTTGACGTAAACTTTAATTCGTTTGGTGCCCGTTTACGTTGAATGACCATTTTTAGCTTACGCGATTTAACTTAATACCTGAAATTAAAAGCAACCGCGTACAATACTGAAAATAAATAGTGAATTTATTGACAACGTTAATGACCCTAAAACACGAGGTGTTATAGTCTCCCCCCGTTAAGTGAGCCTTGTCCTCAAGGCTTAAGACGCGACACTTGACGATGGTGCGGTCTTTGTGAAGAGATGTGGGTAATTTTTTTTATATGAACAGTAACTCCAACGGCTATGAACAGTAGCCCCAACGGCTACTTCCTCTCTTTAAATACCAAATTTTTATCCTCCATTTCTCCATACAACACTTAATCTTTCACTTACATTTTCTCTTATCCAATCCTCAAAAATGTTGCACATCATCACGCTCTTGGCGATGGCGACCACGATAGCACTCGGCATTTATCTTGCCTACTTCCCATACGAAGAAGTATTTTAGTATTTGGCCTTTATTCTAGCAATTCTCGTGCCCCTCATCGTTCTTGCAATCGGCGTGGATCTCCTTTGGAAGAAATAGATATTATTGCTAGGGGAGGGTTGTAATAAAGCTTGTATTTCCTTTATGTTCTTATGTAATCTTATTTCTAAGATAATAAACGGATGTTGTGGCAAAAATTCTATTTGTTATTTTTATTTTATGTCATTCGAATATTTCGTTACCATGCGTAGTAACTCGTCTGGGGGGGGGGCCCCGGTGGAGGGGGGCTTTACTTTTAAATTGCTTTAACTTGAGCGTTCAAGATTAGTGACGTTCATTTAATATTTATTGTCGCAACCAAGGCTTGGCTTCTTGTGGGTTTATTCGTTCCCTTCAGCTTAACGTGTCGGTTATAATTTTTTTGGTCGACTTTATATAGTAAGGTAGTGTAAGAGTTTACTTAGTTATTATGATTATTAGTTTGATTCCTCGTGATAAATACCTTTTATGAATATGCACACAAAACTTGATATAAATAGAAAATTGTTTCTTGTCAAGAAGTTTTAAGATGACTAATCTCAGCATGGGCATGGTCCTTCCTAAATTATACATAGGTGATCAAGTTATGTATATTTAAGGACGAACGATGCTAAGCTATTTTTTGTCAAAATAGTGTTATGATTTTAGAATGGCTTACATGAATAATTAGAGAATTGGAGTAGATTGGCGGAAATTTCACAATACATAGATTTGATAGATAATTTGGAATCGTTTAGTACAACAAAATTTTAAGAGGAAGTACAATAAGATTCTTAAAGGACATAGAGTCTACGATAGTTCCAACTTAAGTTTTACTAGGTAATAGGTCTCTCATTAGATGTTGATGTTAGACGTCGCGGCGCTAGAGTCTCCACGAGCTTTTCCTTTCCAGTACATGTTCACACGGTTCTGAAACTTCACTATCAGACAATTACTCTTGTAGTGTCCCAGACCTCCACACCCATAACAGGTAACTTCAGCTTTCTTTCCTGACACTACGGACCTTTGTTTCGCTCTCAGGACTGGGATCCTACAATCTCTTGCTTGGTGACCCCTCCATTTGCAATTGCCATATTTTTTTGCACCCTGGCCAATGTGGTAAAAATTGCACCTGTTACACCATGGTAGATTTCCAGCATAGTCTTCCTTGTTGCTTAGCCTAACAGTGTGTGCTCTAAACACCTTATGCTCTTTGTTTTGTTGTTGGCTAAAGCTTCCATTGTGGTCACCTTCCCACTTCCTTTTGTTACTAGCATTCCCTGCTACTTTGTTTTCCCGTTGTTTGGCCTGGTTTATTGACTCATAGATAGCAATAGCCTCGATAGCATTAGCCACTCGCTTGGCTACAATCTGTTCAATTTCCTCAACGCTCATCCCTTGACTCGCAGTTGTCATTGTTCTTCAAATTAGAGGAGTAATAAAATAAGATTTGTTTAGTTATCTAAGTCGTGTTTCGAAGGTGGAATGTTGCGAGATTGTATGTTAAAGTTGTGTAAGAATTTTTTTGGACCATCGCGTTATTATATGTTTTGAGAATGTTCTAGTATTCAATATAATAAACCTTATATACAAATAATTTGTAAAGTTATGTATGAAAAGGATGTAAACACATCTATGTATATATATACGTAAGATCCTCATAGTGTAACATCCGAGAATTTTCGAATTTTTAAAGGACTATTTTAATCTTTGACTTTTCTAGTCTGACTTGACCTTTTTGACTTTTGGTCGTTCATTGTCACATAAAAGCCATTACCGCGTGACCGGTAAAATTTTCGGAACATATTTTAAATAATAAATCATATTTATTATTACATCTCTCAAGGGAAAGTTATTTTTAACTTATTCGATTCGAAAACGAAAAAGGATATATATTAATTCATAGTTGATTTATCAAAAACGAACCACTAAAGCACGATTTCAATATTCGGACTCTAAAGCAATTTGATGTAAAACGGTGTTCCTGACAACTTTTTAGTTTTGACCGAGACCCGAAAACAGTCAGAAGGTGACTGAAATGTCCTCGCAAGATTTAGAAACGAGAAAATAATTAAATTATGATTAATTTACACTTTTTATTAAATAAAAATATTTAATAAATTAGTATCATTTTATTCAGTAACGTTTGTTGATAACGCAAATATACGGGTTAAAAATCTATTTCTATTTTTACTTTTGAACGAGACGTAACCGGTTCACCAAATAAATAACGAACATTTTTATAAATGTTATAAAAATATTTATGAAATATTATCAAATAAATACTCGTTTTTATGGGAAAAATAATTTGGAAAACAATGGCGCAAGTTTCACGTATTGAATCGACCGTTAACTAGTTCAAACGAGTCCCGAACCGATGGTTAACAAAAACTACCAATTATAATTACACAAGGACCCCCTCATCTATTGGAGACTTGACACTTCCATTTATAACTTTTTATATAAATATAAAGTTATAACTAATATTTCATTTGATTCTTTTTATAAACACACACATAAACCTCACTCTTCTCTCTCCCCAATTTTCGGCCGCCCCTCCCAGCCGCCGGCCACCACTGCCACCACGTCGCCGTCGTCGGAAAACTTTTCCGGCGGACTTTTCCGGCCAACTCCAAAAACACTCCTCATCACCGGATCTATTCGATCCCCACACCCACTCTCCTCCACGCGCCTCCCCCCGCCCTCTCCGTTTGTCTCAGCCGCGGCTGCCATCCCACGCTGCCACCATCACCACCACCACCATCAACACCACTGCCCCACCACCTCAATGGTGCGTTCGGTGTAATAAAACCACCAACAAGGGTGCGTTTTGTGTTGTTCTCAGCTCGCCGTAGGGTGCGGTTGGTTATCTATTACCCAACCAGGTGCGTTGGGTTGTATGGTACCACCAAAGGCGTGTTTGGTTGAACATAGCACCAAAGGGTGCGTTGGATTTATTGAAGCAGCAGACGAGTGCGTTGGGTTTATGGCAGCCGCCACCGGGGTGCGGGTGTTTATTTGTTATGGCACAAGAGTGCGCTTTGGATCTGCGTGAACAGATTAGGGTACGTTAGGTCAGGCATAGGGCTGCGTTCGGTCGTAAGTTTCAGCAACGGCAGGTGCGTTTGATTTGGGTGTAAAAACCAGGCCACGAAGGGCGTGTCCTTTACTGTGGTTTTCAAAAACCAACACGTAGCGTGGTGTTTGTTTCAGCGTACAACAAGCCCGACGAGGGCGTTATGGTTTAAGGGAAACCGACAAGGGTCGTGTGGTTTTTAATAATGCCAGCTAGGCCTCGATTTGTTGTGTCCGAGGCACCACCGTGCGTTTGTTCATTTTCTCAGCCTCAACAGGGGCGGTTTAGTTGGGTTGAAAGGAATCAAGGGGTCGTTTGGATTGGCTGCGAAACAAAAAGGGGGTGTGTGTTTTTTCTTTGTTATTAGGTTTGGCACGGTTAGGTGCGTTTTGGCATTAAGGACAGCCCCACAAGGGCGTTTGGGTGAGCGGAAACAACCTTTAAGGGTGTGTCTTGATTTATATAAATCGGATAATAAATACATCATAAGTTTTCATAAATATTAAACTGGATTAAATGGTGGTCATTGGTTAAATAAATGTGTCATGTATAAATTAATCTTGCCTAATCATATATATTGAAACACACGGTAAAAATCTTACATGGATTAATTGGAAAAGGGTTTAGTTATTAATTCAAGATTTTGAATTCGTAATTCATATCAATTACCGGATAAACAAAACGGAAAAAACTATACTTTTACAAATGGGATAAATATTCTAGCAACCCGTCGAGGAAACAATATATTAAATTATAAAATAATCTTATATTTTATAATTATCAACTAGAAACTAACATCATAACTGTTGTAAGAGTTTTAAAAACGTCGTTTAACATAATTTGCAGATTTAAAACGTGTGTTCATTTTTATGAAGAAACTTTCTATTAAATCATTTGGGAATATCCGGGAACGTGTCAAATTATTTAATTTTATTTATTTTTATCACCTTTCTTATATAATACTTAGAAGGTATTATATAATTAGACCATTTTATTTTAATTGTCCACATTTGATATAAACATGTCTTATATTACATACTTTTCCGAGTTATTCTTTGGGTTGTGTATCTGTCATTAATTTACAGTGTGAGCTAATATAGGTCAATTTTCCATAGGTAATATATAGGTATATGTTACACACCTTACGTTTACCTTTGAATTTATTTATTTAACCCAACCACCCAAAACTATATACAACTGTTAAAATTCAAAATCTTTTTATCTACGTGTTTCGTTGACGTAACTCATCCATCAAAAACCATGTACATCATCCTAGGGCTAGTGGGTTAATAGCGTTAAGATAAACGCAACTTTTGTCGAGCCGTTAGTTTCAGTTTCGTCTTTACTCAATGTGTACATTCCACCAATCGTTATCATCATCGATTGTCGAGTTTATAGCCTCTTTCACTTGTTTCTATCATTTACTTTACAAATGCGGGGGGGCGGAGGAGAATACAGCTCAATAACCTGGTTTAAATATGCGTTTAAAATATCTTTTACATACTATTCACACACTGGTTTATACCTTACTTGATTTTGCAATTATTACAACACAATTACATGGTTGATAACAAACTTGGTTTCATACCTTGTCACATACTCATTTGCATACAAGTTTACAAATTGTTTACATACTCTTACGAACTAATTTTTGATTTATATCACACTCTTTGTTCTACTTATGGATTTAAGTACTAAAGTATTTACGAATCACAATAGTTAATTTTTATTGGACACAAGTGTTTAGGTATCATCTCCTGTTTTCATGTGCCTAAAGTAACATAACCACCATTAGCCCATATCATGAACTGTTAAAATTCTTGATGCCGAAGGATCCGATTAAGGAAGCGAGAGTTGTATAAATTAGTATATTTGGGATTGACATCCTATTCGGGTGAGTAAGCTATCACTTGTTTCGACCGTATGAAACACGAATGCATCCATGTCGGGAAACAATTTGATGTTAACGGGTTGAACATCTACACGTGGCCGTTTTTGCATTAAATTGCATACATAGATGTTCGAGCTTCAATGTCTGAGCTTAGCGCACAGTAGATATTATTTGTGTTGGTACTGGTATTTGCTGTAGTAGACCCATACATTTTGGAAAATCAATGATATCACTGTCCATACTACTTATTGAACATTATTAATTTCTGAACACTTTTCATTATATTGCGGCGAAGCAATAAACACTAAACTCTTTCGGTTCTACATTTACTCTTACATTTTTGGCGAATATTATAAGGATTGAAATGGTCATATATACTTTATAAATTTTTAGATTCCAACATTTACATTTACATATGCAAAACTCTATGAACTCACCAACTTTAATGTTGACACTTTTAAGCATGTCTTTCTCAGGTGAATTAGATGCTTGGCTTACTTGATGTGCAATGGAGTCTAAAATTGACAAGGTTTCATTTATGGATTTCTACTTACATACAAATGATCAAATCTCGTTGGATTATTTTCAAGCTTTTCATTGTGATGCAATTATGGGACAAATGTTATATCAATTTTAAAGAAATCAACGAGATTACTTTTCAAACGACACATTTAGAGGTCGTTCTCTTGTATCTAGCGTTGTGTATTATGAAGTAGCACCCCAAGTGGTATTCCGCTGCGTTGTGATTTTTGGGGGTGTTACAGATTGTGTTTGTGAAATCATATTTATAAAGTAAAAACGTTTATAAATATCTCTTTAGTAAAAACGGTGTAACTTTCTCGTTTTAAGTCCGTTTCGTACATTTCTTATGTCCACGCTTTCGTATTAAGACAAGGTATCAAAATATTATGTTTTCATATTTTAAACCTACTGGTGAACATTACTTTTACTGTTCATACACTTTTAGAAATTTATTTGTATAAATTTAGTTATCGTAAAACTCGTAAAAGTCGTATCTTATTCGTTTTAGCTCCGATTTTAGTGATTCTTTCGAGCACGTCTTCGTAATTATTAGTTTAATCTAACTAATACATTTTTTACAAAATGTATATGAGATGAATTGTGATTTTTTTACTGTTCATAGTTTATAAAATTACTTTTATAAACTTTAATTATCGTAAACTTGCAAAATTCATAACTCCTTCGTTATTGATCCAAAAATTATGCTTCTTAATGTTTTGGAATCCTAAAAATATGTACTAACTGAGAAAAATAGCCAATCTTTTATATCATAAGTGGTTTGAAATAAGTTTTTATAAAATTCCTTTTATAAAAGTGTTTATTATCGTATAACTTGCAAATGCCGTATCTCCTTCGTTATAAATC
The DNA here is from genome assembly GCA_026074375.1 of Tanacetum coccineum. Lineage (NCBI taxonomy): Eukaryota > Viridiplantae > Streptophyta > Magnoliopsida > Asterales > Asteraceae > Tanacetum > Tanacetum coccineum. Next base: position 38,269 of record BQNB010022293.1, on the reverse strand, counting down.
GGTTTTTCGAGTTCTATACATGCCTACGATCCTTGTAACATGTAGTATTTTTATAAAAATATAAAATAAATACTTTATTTTTTGAATTCAATCAGACCCCTTTTGATCTTTTTGTCAAAATGTGTTTAAACTAGTTTTTGTAACTTTTTAGCTTAGATAATTTACTACAAGTCATTTACAACAACTTATACCACATGTATTACATACTTAAGGTCCTTTGTCCATGATTTGTCTAAATTTTATCCATGATAACAAGATTCAACAAGTCTACATACTCATTTGTTCATAATCTTTAATAAGTACACTTTTTAGGTAACTAGTTTATATATACTTTTCATAGGTAAACCAACACTTGTATGATACTTATACTTCTATTACAACATATATTTAACATCCATATAACATATGAAAAAGTTCATCTACCCATGAACAAGTGTAAAAATCATTTTAGTTGTTAATATGTTTCCTAGATGGTGATTCATTATATAAACACTATATACACATAAAATCATGAATGTAAAAAGATTAAGGTTTTAGATAACCTTAATATGAAGTATGATGATGAACAACAAGATCTAAACCCTAGTTTAGATATTAAACCTAAGCTTCCAATACAAAAAACCCTAATTTCAATAAAAACCCTAATCTTGATCCTTACTTGCTTAACCCTTTTAAACACTAAACAAAACCTTCAAACCTTCTTGTAATACCTTAAATATGTTGTAAGATCACTTTTATACTTGATAAATAAATTTTGTATGGATTTGTTAGGGGTGTTTGTTCAAGCCGTGAGCTAGGGTGAGACAAAGAGAGTGTTTGTGTAATATTTTGCTAGTGAAATGGTAAGTGAATGAAGTGTGAAGTTTACTTCCAATAGTGTGCCTTTTATACTAGAAATATCTAGCTAACTTAACCATGGCTTAGGGCTTGAATGACTAGGGATGGGGAGGGATGAGGTTTTGTGTAAGAAAGTATGGGTTGGTGTAAGAAAGTTAGTATTTGTAAGAAAGGTTGCTTGGAAATTGATTTAGCACGTGTTTGATTTGAAAATGGAAGTCTATATATTATTTTCCTATGTATTTTCTATGCTAGAACCAGATATGTATGTATATGTATGAAAAATTATATAAATTTTAAGTATTGGGTATAATTGTGGGTATTTGGTTGAGGTGGTATAAGGGGGTAAATAAAGGTTGTATTGGGGGGGCGGGGTATTGGTGTGTAGTGGAGGGGTATAGTTTATAGGTATTTCATTTTTTTTTTTTGGTGCTTCCGGGTATGCCTAAATGTATTTAATTGCGAAACGTAACCACTTTACGTAACCAATAAAAATAAAATATAATAAGTTGATTATCACTTTCGTAAAAATAATATATTGCTTGCTTGACGTTAACTTTAATTTGTTTGGTATCCGTTTATGTTGATTATTGATTTTTAGTTTACGCGATTTTAACTTATCGATTAAAATTAAAAGCAAACGCGTAGAAGTTTAAAATAAATAGTTGAATATTTATTGATGTAACAGATGTGAAAAATGTGAGTTGTTACAAAAATCCTTCTCACGACTAGGAGTACATGAAAATTTTATTTTCATACATTGTTGATATAAGCTAAAAACATTTTTCAAATCATGCACAATGATCTCACATTTATAGCCAAAATATATAATCAAATATATGTTTTGATAATCTTGATTGAGCAACATTAAATCAAGGAGCACTTGCATTATTTCTTAGGTTTTCTTTTCTTAGAGTCAAAATAATCATTACTCCACATTTGTTACATATAGGCAGACGCTAGGGTTATAAATGCAAACACAAGTCTTACTTAAATTTGTTTACAACATATAGTATTTGTTTAAGAAATCTTAAGAGCATTACAACTATTAGGAGTATTAAAACTATTTGTATAATTATGGGTTTTTGAGGCTTTATTTTACCTTCTTGCATGCTTGTCTACATGTTATTACTTGCTAAATGCCCTTAGTCTTGATCATGTATAAAACAAAATTAGGACTTTGCTTGCCTATTTTCTTGCTTGCTAAATGATTGTAGTCTTAGTTTCCATAAAAACTAGGACTTGCTGCAAAATGGCCACAAAACAGTCCACATTTTTACCATTTCCTGAAACAAAATAAAAACCTGGACTTTCTGGACCTTCCAGGTGGCACCCCCCTTAAATCAAACAGGCGGTCCCCTTAAAATTAAAGGGGCCGACCATACAATTAAGGGGACCGGCCACCTGAAGCACGAATTTTACTGTTTCTTTATGCTTTTTGGCCCTCTTTCTCCTAGACCCAGCTGTACTTTCCCAATTCTCACCAACATTTCTTGGATTTGTATTCTAACAATGTCCATCCATCCATAATCACATCATCTTCCTAGTATAAATAAACCCCCATCCTCAACACATTCACCACATTAATCTTGTCCTCTCCAATGTCTTCCCCTCACAAACCTTTACCCAAACCTTCAAGGGTTGCCAAAATGTCGGTAAGACCCACATGGAAGAAGAAGTTGAACCATTATAACTCTTCCAATGAGGTTGATGTTAACTTACCAACACCAATGCTCAAACCACAATCTCCTATCAATGAACCTACTACTCATTCAAACCATGTTTCACTACAATCTCACACACTTCCACTTATTGATTCTTGTAACACTAATGTTGGACAAGCTTCCATTCCATCACAAAGCATCAATCAATCTCAAACACAACCCTCATTTCCTAAATTACTTATCAATCTACATGTTGCTAGTGTGCTTCATGCTCAAACTCCTCCCTCACTTCAAGGTGACAACCACACACAACCTTTACTTCCTCCATCTCCAAGTAGAGAAATGCTCATGAATGACATTAACCAACTTCAAGACTTATCAAATCTCCTAGCCATGCACCTCTCGCAACATAACACTTTCTCATCTCCTTAATCTCTAAACTTACCTCATACCATCAACTTGGATCAAGTTGAACAACATGTTGGCTATTGTCCTTATTGCATCTTTACCCAAAAACAATTCTTAACCTTGAGTGAAGATATCAATTGGATTGAATTTCTTCTCACTCGACCACAACCACCACCTCAAGTCTACTGAGATTACCCTCAAACAACCACCTCCGCTCTAAACTCTCCACCAACAACTAACTAAGCATATTACATGCTTACTTTTTCTCGCTTTTAAATAAATGGCCAACCCTCTCCTTTTGCAAGCAAGTCCAATGGTTTCCTATGGCAATTTAGAAATATTAGGACCTTTGTAGTTTTAATCTTATGTATAATCGTCTTAATATGCTTCAAGCATATTATTTAAATTTGATGTATGCATGAGTGTGTTTTATACACAATATCTATGTTTAATGATTGATCTTTGGTATTATGCTTTAGAGTGTAATTTTATTTTGGGTTGTTATCTTGCATATTATTTTTCCTTGCTTTGCTTTATATGTTAGAAAAATTGGTGTTGTTCTTCTAACTTTTTTGTAGCAAAGTTACTATAGCTCGATTCCTTGGTGCCCTCGAATGAGGGGGAGTACACATCAAGGGGGAGCATTTTTTTCGTCGATTCTACTAATATTCATCGGCGAAGCCTTTTTGATTCTACAAAAAGGGGGGAGAAATGGAAATAAACTCACTAAATACTTGTTTAAAACTAAATTTTCATTTAATGAGTTTAGATTTTTAATCATCAAAAAGGGGGAGATTGTTGATAGAAATAATGCATAAAAACGTTATTAATATTTTTCGATCTCTCTACGTTTTGATGATCACAAAATGTAAAAACGATTAATGAAAAATTAAATGTAAACAAGTAATTAGTAGTAAATTTTTATTTCAAAAATTTAATCACTTAAAGGTATGAATAAACAAATGCTTAATCCAATTCTTGATCAAAAGATTTTTTATTTAACCTCACACTTTTTATAAAAATGTCACAAACATTTTTATATCTTTTACAAAAACATTTTTATATCTTTTACAAAAACATTTTTAGATTTAAAAGAAATGTTTAATTCAAATAAATACCTCCCTCAGAAAAGACAAAAAAGGGAGCGTCTGGGCTGGGCGACCCCCTTAATTATAAAGGGCGGCCCCCTTAATTTTAAGGGGACCGACACCCTAATTAAGGGGACCGCCCAGACAAAACGTCAGCTCAGCTGACCTATAAATACTGGACTATTCCCCACTGATTTTCTCACCTTTTGCACATACTTTCTTTCTGTTCTAAATCAGTTTATACACTCCTTTCATTCCTTTGATCATTTAATCATAAAGCTTTGTTTCCAAGTGATCCAAGCTTTGATCCTCAAGTGCAAGAGAAGAATACTTCCTACCATCAAGTGAAGAAGTATTATAGCTTATTGTGTGTCCTTGAAACCTCGTTGTAATTGTATTATATCTTGTAAATCATTTGTATATATTGTGAAGGTGTGTATCGTAGTTGTGAATATTAAGTAGATTGTGGTGATCATTGTAAGTATAGTTGGATCGGGGTGATCTTAGAAGTAGTGTTAGATTGGTGTAACTAAGATAGTGTTTAGTTGAAGTGAAGTTGTGAAGAGAAGTATAGAAAGGTTGTGACGGAGTTATGTGGTGAAGTTGTGAGTTAAACAAACCAACCTCTCAAACCATTAATTTACCTGCTTTCTAAAAAATATAAAAACACAAAAATAATCTTCTCTCAACCCCTATAATTCTGTTAGACCGTGATCAAGCCTTCCCAACCTATTCTCCTAGAGAACGATAACAACCCCTGAGTCTTGCCTATACTACTACTACAACGGTTAGGTGTTATGCCTAGGGAGTTGTAAAACTTCATGTAGAAGTCCTACGACGACCGCATCATGTCAGGATTACAAAGCGACGTCATTGTGTCGACATCTCTATAAATATAAATCCATTTTTAGAGTTTTATATGTGTAAGTTTGGGATAATTTTGTATAAACCTAGGGAGACGAACCCTAGTCAGTCGTTTTAGGATCTTTATAGGTCGTTTTTAAGGCCTCAAAACCCTATTGTACTACCTTGAATCCATGTTTTAATCAAGTAAGTTATTCATCATTAATCATTCAATATGTCTATGTGTTGTTTGATTGATTTATCTTCTTGCTTTCTTTATAACATGTGAGGCTAAACCCTCCTTTGTATTTATCTATGATTGCATGAAACTTAGATTGTAGATCCTTTTGATGTTGCTTCTTGTTGATGAATGTGCGCGTTAGGCTTTAGAAAACCAGCTTTTGTCTGTATCGCTGTTGATATGTCTAGGGAAACGCGAGTAGTGTAGAAAGGATACCATCGGTAACAGTCTTCATACTACCTTACCCACTATATGGTTGATCCCTCTTAAGTTATTTCACATGCATTTAATATACTCTTAGGGGCCTTGTAATAGTCTTCATACTACCTTACTTGTGCGTTGCCTTAACGGAATATTAAATAGACGGCGGGTTCGTGTAATCCGTTCATGACCTAGGAAATACTTACACAGATCATCACAAGTGTGACAAAGCAACGGATCTAGGAGAAGCAATCTGAGGAGTAGTGCATGATTAGGTAAATACATTTACTTATCATAAAGTTATCACCAGTAGATTAGATATTAATTAGTTTAGTTATTAGTTAAACAAACCAACCTCTCAAAACCATAGATTTACCTGCTTTCATAGAATATAAAAACACAAAAATAATCTTCTCTCAACCTCTAGAATTCTGTTAGACCATGATCAAGCCTTCCCAACCTATTCCCCTATAGAACGATAACAACCCCCTAGTCTTGCATATACTACACTGCAACGATTAGGTACACTGCCTAGGGAGTTATAAAAATTCTTGCTGAAGTCCTTTACGACCTCCACATCAAGTTTTTGGTGACGCTGCGTGGGGAATAGTTAGGTTTCGATCATATTTTAATTTAGTTCTACTCACTTGAATCCTTTCAAGTGAGAATTTAATTTCATATATTAGCTTTCTTGTAGTCTATCTTTTCTTTGTGTTAATTGTTTCGTAATCCATTCTTATCTACCACCACGGGAGACGCGAATCCTATTCCTACTCTTGGAGATTACTCCAAACCTAGCCACGAGGGCTACAAGAATACCATTGAGCTCCCCGTAGGGAACAATGTGGTACCTCTTCGATCCGACACCATCTGGTTGGTGCAAAATGGATGCTCATTCACGGGCTTCGGTCCGAGGATCCAAACCAACATCTCAAGGATTTCTTAAAACTTGTAGACTCACTTGACCTTGACGATGAAAACAGGGAAAGAACGCGCCTGCGTTTATTTCAATTTTCCCTTCGCGATCAAGCTAGCAACTAGCTTGAACGTCTTCCAGCAGATTCCATCACCACATGGGAAGGATCTTAATACCGTCTACCCTTGCTCAATTCTTTCCACCAGGAAGGCCTGCAAAACTCTGCAACGATATCCTGATTTTCCAACAACATCTAGGAGAATCTCTATCTAAAGCATGGACTCGTTTTAAGGACTTAATACAAAAAGTCCCTCATCATGGTGTCGATCTTTCACTCAAAGTCCAAATCTTTTATGCCCATGTCACTCCCGTCACAAGACGAACCAAAATCTACCCCGAAATCGATCAAGCCAGTGGCAAGCTTCGTGACAGAAACTCTAAAGAATCCTGGGCATTATTAGAGGACCTCGTCCTCTATGACAACGAAAGTTAGAACGACCCAAGAGATTTCGCTAAGCCGGTCAAGGCAATCTATTTGCCTCAAGATGTCTCGAGTACATCCGACCGCCGCCTCATTGAGCTCGAGAATCAAGTCCAACGCTTGATGGAAGCTCATCTTGCTCTGACACAACCTACTCAAGTGAAAAAAATCACTACCTCATGTGAGATCTGCAGTGGTCCCCACGACACTGAGTATTGCATGGAAGATCCCGAACAAGCCTTTGTTGAATATGCATCCTTGCGTACTGATGAAGCAGGAGGTAAGTGGTCGACTTTTAAGCCAGAGCAAAACAATCTTGGTGACACCTACAATCCGTCATGGAAAAGTCACCTAAACCTTAGGTGGAGACAACCCCAAAATTCCCAAAATAATTTTTCAAACCCACCTAACCGGTTCCAACCTAATGGTTCAATCCCGAACCGTCCCTTTAACGACAATCCTCAAAGTTTTAACAATCAATCAAATCTAGAAGGATTGGTGTCTAACTTCATGGCATCTCAAGACGCTAGATTGTCCAAGTTTGAAGCCGATTTCAAACAACAACAAAGCAAGATGACCAACAAAATCAACACAGTATTGAAGGCCATCACCGATTGAATAGCGGGAACACTACCTAGCGACACGGTTAAGAACCTGAAACTGAATACCTCTCCAGTTTCGTCTGCTCGTTTTTACCCAACTAAAGACCTGTAGTGCTTAACCCAAATTCACAGTTCGATTAATGCCATCACAATATGTCTCAAGCAACCAAACGAACCTCAAAACAACGAATTAGAAAGAGAAGATCGAGAAGAAAGGAGCAACCCAGAGAATATCGACACCACCCTACCCGCACCTCATGATCCATCGATTTCATTTATCACGGAAAAAGTTCGTAAACTTAATTCGTTCCTTGAATCATCCAGCTGGGTTCCTCAATCATCCGACACCGAAATTGTTTGCACAAAGGAGGTTAATGGAGAAGTCATGTTTATTGACATAATTAGGAAGAATGATGACTCTCTCGAAGAAGGACCTGAAGATGAAGGGAGTGCAACAATAGAAGAGTTAGAAGTAGAATATTTTGACACATTCCCAACTAGGAGCGAACTAGCATATCATATGTACCTAATGAGAGGCCTAATTCCCTCCTTATTTCTTAGAAACCCTATCATCACTGAGGGATGTCCATCAAACCTTAAAATACCATGCTACATTGGACACGTGCATGTTGAAAAAGCCTACATAGATCTCAACTGCCCTTTGAATGTCATGACCCGAATGTTGTATCATTGGAGTATGAGAAGAAACTCGACCCTAGGGAAGATACTAATAGATGAGTGAGCAACTTTACGGGAAGGATTAAGGGAATGCATGTTTTTGTAAGGAATTTCACTTATGTCACGAACTTCATGATTGTTGAAGATATCAGCTCAATCATTGACCCTAAGCTCTTACAAGTGGTGCTAGGAAAACCCTTCATTGAAATATCCAACATGACTTATGACCCACTCGAAGGACTAGTAAGGTTCACAAAGGGAACCGATGAAGTTGCCTATAAAATGCCCTAAAAGATAGAACAGTACAATTCATTATCAAACATAGAAAAAGAGCACACGAAATTGGTCTACCTTACAAACGAGGAGGACAAGAGAAAAGGAGTGGAGTACGTAATGAGCAAAATATTAGGATTTTACAAAGAATGCCTAGAGCTTGGACCTGAATACGTGACTGGAATGGATGGTGGAGGACAAGTCACGTAAGAACATGTGACTTCCATTCTAGCTACAAGACTCGTAAATAAAGAAAAGCCCTTCTTGGGAGGCAACCCAATATTTACTTTTCTCGCACTTAGGAGTGTCGTGTGTTTTAATTCTTTATTGTTTGTTTTATTATGTCTGAATGAATTGTGTAATCATGCTTTGTTTGTTTTTAACTTCGTCTTATTTGCAATCAAAGGTATTTTGCAACAAAATAAGTGTAGGGGATATATCCGGTTGTTAAGAACCAAATTCAAACATTTAAAATAAATTGTTTAGATTAATTCTCGTCAGTTTCGAGTCATATGATTGTAATGATTAATTCTAGGTTTTTATGCAGTGCTTTCTTCAGATTTGACTAATAAAATTATGTGCAGGGAATTTCTCATTAAAAACGAAGAAGAAATTTTACAGACGCTAGAGACGGCGTCGGGAGTAACACTTGACGGCGTCGCATTTCCAGTAATGTAAAAAATTTGAATTTTTTTCAAGTATTTGTGAAAAATAAAATGTGCAATATTTAAAATTTGTAATTCTTTTGTAAACCTGCATAAACCTATAAGTACATCATTACTCTGATCATATCTTTACTGCTTTCATAGAGTCAAACCCTAAACTCTCATTGTAGTTATATCTATCCCGCCGATTTTATGCTTGGTGTAGTTGTCTTTGTCTTTGATTACATGTTATATTTGACGAGAAGAAGCTTGGAAGTTCTTAGGAAGTTTCATTGGACAATTCTTGGAGGATGATTTAACCAGTTATCGCATGTTTCTTCTCCATTATTGAGCAAACCAGGGGAGTACTAGTTTCTTTTACTTGTTTTCTTTTCCCTTTATTCGTTTTTACAGGTACTTCTATAAAACATTAGGGACAATGTTCAACTTAAGTCTAGGGGGAAATAAGCCTTAGAAACTATTCCTTCATTTGCCATTTTCTTGTTCCTTAAAATGATGGGTAATATATCTAAACATAGCATACAAAGGTAATTTTGACCCAGATTTAAAATTTTTTATGACACATACCGATGAAAACCGAGTATTAATAGCGTCTCATGGATAGGAATGTGTATGACTAGCATAAAAACCCTCAAAATTCCACCCAAAAATGTCACTTTTAGATCTTTAGGAATTTAGGTATCCATTATTGATACCCAAGATAATTTGTACCTTTAGCTTTCTTGAGTTAAGGATCGAATACATTCATATGTGTCTATTCCGTCGTTACAGATGTGTATGTATGGTCTTTGTCGCCTTTTCTGGAGCATTGGTACCGGTATTAAATTATATGAGTGTATCAGTAGTATATTAAATTCTAAAACTTGTTTTTGTGATACATCCCGAGACCGCATAGTAAGTATTAGGATTTGCTAGAAAAGAGGTACTAGGATTAACCCATGTTTTAAACCTATAATTGTCATGATGGTCACACGGGTCATATAACTATCCCACACCCTTGCCATGCACTCATCTTTAGTGTAGGATACCCCTAGTACAACCCTCCGAGCCTATCCTTTTTCACGGTTCTCGTAATGATCTGGTTAAGCCAAACTATTAATGAAGAGCATTGTCACCCTTAAACCAACCGTTACACCCAAATAGCCTTAGCCTACCTTGTATGTACTTACATTTAGTACATTATTGTTTTAACCCAAGTTAATTATTGAGTACACGGTTGCTAAGTCCTTATTCTTGTAAATACAGTTTTGGGACGATTGGGATTCATGGTAGTATTCATCTTATGAAGAATTGAGGAAGAAGTAATTTATTACCCCCAGTAGAGCTCAATAAGTTCCATTTTATTTGATCCACCTCAAATCGGGACATAAGTTTGATTGTAAATAATCGAGTATGTAAAAATTCAAATGTAGGGGTGTATCTATAAACCCCTATGATTTATTATATGTTTAAGCAATGGCAAGGCAAAAGTGTACGAAAAAAATTGTATATAAAAAATGTATATAAAAAAAGAGTAAAAAAATGTACGGGCTGCCATTTGCTTATGTTTATGTTTATCATAGAGTCAAGAAAAGAAAAAGAATGAGATTGATGTAGAGTTGTGTAGAGTTTGTATATCTTTGTCCGAGTGTGTACCGGTAGTATATTAAATTCTAGAACTTGTTTTTGTGATGCATCCCGAGACCGTATAGTGAGTATTACGATTTGCTAGATAAGAGTCACTAGGACTAACCCATGTTTTAAACATGTAATTGTTATGATGGTCACACCGATCATATAACTATCCCACACCCTTGCCATGCACTCATTTTTAGTGCAGGATACCCCTAGTACAACCCTCTGAGCCTATCCTTTTTCATGGTTCTTATAATTTTCTGATTAAGCCGGACTATTAATGAAGAGCATTGTTAACCCTTAAACCAATCGTTACACCCAAATCGCCTTAGCCTACCTTGTATGTACTCGCTTTTAGTACATTATTGTTTTAACCCAAGTTAATTATTGAGTACATGGTTGCTAAGTCCTTATCCTTGTAAATACTATTTTGGGACGATTGAGATTCATGGTAGGTAGTTATTTATGGAAGAATTGGGGGACAGAAGTAATTTTTTACCCCCATATAGAGCTAAATTAAGCTACTATGTTATTTTTGATCCACCTCAATTCGGGTAATTAGTTAGATTGTAATATCGAGTATGTAAAAGTTCAAGTGTAGGGGTGTATCTATAAACTCCCATGATGTATTATATGTTTAAGCAATGGCAAGGCTAAATTGTATAAAAAAAGAATGTATATAAAAAAGGAGTAAAAAATGTATGGGCTGTCATTTGCTTATGTTATGTTTATCACAGAGTCAAGAAAAGAAAAAAAAAAGATTGGTGTAGAGTTTTGTAGAGTTTGTATATCTTTGTCTGAGTCTTAGCTTAACAACCAAATCAGCGTATATTCTTATAGATAATTAGCTAACCCTTTCACCCCAAATTCACCCAAAAGCCACTCCCTAAATGTATGTATCCATCCATTTTCGTTTCCATTAATGTTATCTTACACCTAACCCCACAACCTTTAAATGACTCTTAGATAGTAATGAATAATGCTTGCGCCTAACGGTGGAGGTTTGATCCTTTACCAAGCCTATGGTAATTTATATGCTATGACAGGTAATGAGTGTTAATTTTCCGTTTCCCCATAGTTGTTATAATTTATTATACACCCGAGAGAAAGAGAGAATCCCAAACACTTATGTGAGGTGCTAGTATATACTTTTCGTGCTTTTAATTACGAGGTCTAGAAGGTTGTGTTGTAAAATACATTTAAAGAGTAGGTTAAATGACCCTAATATTGCTATTATCTAGGTAGAAAAGCCCATTTCCTTGAGGACAAGAAAATCTCAAGTATAGGGGTATTTGATGAGGTGTCATTTTATACACTTTTTCGGGGTCATTTAACCATTTAAATTATGCAAATATGTCCCGATTGTGTGCTTAGTCATTCATTTTTAGGTTTTTATCACTTGGATGGCATTTGGAGGAAATATACGTGACTTGGGCTCATTTGGAGAAGAAACAGACAAGATTACAGACCTACACCAAATCTCATGAAGAATCATGTTCATAGAGCGTGGAGACGGCGTCGCGGGCATAAAGCGATGTCGTCGTGATCTATCCAGTGACGGCGTCAGAGATCTAGCGACGGCGTTAGGACGTGGCCGACTTAAAGAGGATCTAGAATCATCCACGTGGCGATGACATCAGGACTTCAAAGCGACGCCGTCTCAATGATTTTCCTATATATACAAAACTGATTTTAGGGTTTTAAGTGTGTAACTTTATATAACTTTTGGGAGGCGAACCCTAGTCTTTATAGCAGCTTTTAAGGTCATTTTTAGGGCCACGAAACCCTATTGTAACTACCTTCAAACCATGTTTTAATCAACTAAGATTGTTTATCATTAATCATTCAATATGTCTATGTGTTGTTTGATTGATGTATGTTCTTGCTTTATCTTTAACATGCTAGGCTAAACCCTCCTTTGTATTTACTTATGATTGCATGAAAGTGATCCTTTACTGTTGTTTTTTGTTGCTGAATTTGCGCTTTAGGCTTAGAAAACCAGTGTTTGACTTATCGCGTGTAGAACGTCTTTGGGAAACGCGAGTGCGTACAAAGGATATCATCAGGTAATAGTCTTCATATTACCTTGACCTCTTATATGGTTGATCCTTCTTAAGGTATTTCACATGCATTTAATATACTCTTAGGGGCCCTGTAATAGTCTTCAGACTACTTGCTGTGTGTTGCGGCCTAACAGAATATTAATAGAGGCGGTTGTGTAAAGCCATTCTTGACCTAGGAAATACTTACACAGATCATCACAAGTGTGACAAGACAACAGGATTAACAAAAGCAATCTGATAAGTAATGCATGATTAAGTAAATACACTCAATTATCACAAAGTTATCACCAGTAGATTAGATAATAATTAGTTTAGATAATAGTTAAACAAACCAACCTCTTAAACTATAGATTTACCTGCTTTCCATAAAACATAAAAATAAAAAAACAATCTTCCCTCAACCTCTATAATTCTGTTAGACCGTGATCAAGCCTTCCCAACCTATTCCCCTATAGAATGATAACAACCCCGAGTCTTGCTTATACTACTACTACAACGGTTAGGTATTCTGCCTAGAGAGTTGTAAAACTTCTTGTTGAAGTCCTTACGACGATCGCATCATTGTTTAATTAAGGTAATTTGGCACATGTGTTTCTAGAAGGTTAATTTGAATTTGTTTTGTGTGTGAATATTGAGCCGTGGGTTTGGATGGGTTTTTAAGAGAGATTTTACTTGCATTTTGACTTGATATGAGAAGTGAAGTGATGTACTAGCTTGTATGGTCAAAGGAAGTACAATATGCATATTAAACTAATGTTAGGTGTATGATAGGATGTGAAATGAATAGGACTTATGATGTGTGCTAAAACACACATCATTATAACCCCGGAAAACACTACAAACCGGACTGATAACCAATAAATATGTTAAATTATATTGCAAATATATTTGTACTGTGTTATTATGTCTTGCAGGTACAAAGGATTGAAAACAAAGCAAAAACGGTGACTTTCGGATAAGATTCGACGAAGTTTATGCGTTTTTCGAGATCAAGACGAAGTCGGAAAAATTCATCGAGCATGCCATTGGAAAGAGCACGAGATTGCGAGTCCGACGGTGCCTTCATCTCTTATTGGGTCGACCCGACACCATTTATATGGGTCGGACCGACCCACACTTATTAAAGCTCAATTGAAACAAAACTTGTTAACAAACTCAGCCAAGACCAAAAAAATGATCGGGCCCAGTTTGGAAGTAATATCCAGTCCCATGTACAAATGAATACACGGGCCCAGGAGTGAAGTTAAGGATATAATGCACTATCTATAACTGCTATAAAAGGGTACGGCAAGCTAGCACAGGGAGTATTTTATCTCTTTTTTCATTTTTTTTTTTCATTTTCTCAATTTGTAGATTAGGAGTAGCGGGTAGTTTAGGAGTAGATTATATTTCTTTCATTTCGATCTTATGTAATAGTTTGGGTATTAATTTGTAACGCACCTTTTGATTTGTTAAAGTGTGATTTCGGGATTGATTGTTGTTGATGAATCGAACGGTTTGATGAGTTTCTAGGTTTAGTTATTTTATCGATTGCTGTTGCTTTTTACTACTTTTGCCTCTTCTTTTTTTCGTTGTTTTTTAATCGAATAAGCTGCCAATGCTTATTTCGGTTTGCTTATTGTTAGAAGCCCCTTGTTTAGATAAGTTTTTCAATAGCTTATTTGAGTGGGCTTATTTTCATTTATCTTCTAGCTTATTCGGTTAATAGCCATAGACTTAGTAGAAGTCGAATAAGTCCTCCCTATGGCTTATTTCGAGTAGCTTTTATCACTAAATTTAGTTATTACATGTTTAGCTTATTTTTTGGCGTTTGTGGCTTACTGGTTCAGATTTAGTTTAAATTTTATTTCAAAATATATATGGTCATTTGGTTAGCTTATTTAGATCAGTTATGGGTTAAATCTCATTTAGCTTATTTAGTTAAAAGATGTCGAATGGATTTTATCTTGTAATGCCGAGTTGTTTTACTTGTTTGGTTTAATATTGCATTTGCTTTACCCATTTCTGATTTCGTGTAGGTATGGAATTGAATCAGTTGGATATTGTCTCGTTTTGATAGTCTTAATTCCATTAATTCTTTCGGATCAACTTTAGGATTAGTAGCTCGTTGTTTGGCTTATGGTTATTTGTCCTAACCATTATTTTGGCTTATTGTTTGATGAAATCTTTCACACATGAGGCGGGTGATTATGGATTCTTAAGCTAATTTTAATTTCCAAAATTTAGCACCTAGTTAGAGTTTACTTTTTTTTAAAAAAAAAAAAAAAAAAACAAAAAAAAAAAAAAAAAAAAATAAAAATAAAAAAAATTTAAAAAAAACAAAAAAAAATAAAAAAAAAAAAAATTTTAAAAAAAAAAAACCCCCCACAACACCCCACAAAAAAACACACACCCACACCCAACACAAAAAAAAAAAAATTGGATTCATAAGCTAATTTTATTTCCAAATTTAGAACTAGTTAGAGTTGGATCGCTTTAAAGATAAGTTTAAATACTATAATCATTCTAAGTAAATAAAGTCTAAATAAGAAATAAACTTGGAATTTAACTTAGTTTATGTAATCGGGTGGTTTTATTCGTATCAGTTTCATCATTCGGGTTCTACTTTCTTTTCCTTTTTCAATAATTAGTAGTTTTAGCTTAATTAGCTTAATATGTTTGTTATTATTGTTATGCTTATTATTGTTCGTTTAGTTGCCATGTTTAGCAAGTAGATTTATATATGCTTGTTCAGTGAGTTTACGATTAGTGAATTAAGTGTGGATAAAAAAAGATTTGGTTGATTTAATAATTTTTGGATTATTTAGATTTCTTATTTGACTATTTTAAAGGGAAAAATCCAGAGAAATAATCAAACATCAAATCTAGTAATTAATACCGCTATAAGAGATTGTTTTCAAAATAAACCAACGTTGTGAGAAAATAATATTTTTACAGGTATTAATTCATCAACATTGAATTGAGTGATTTGTACCAAAATAAAGGATTGTTTTCAAAATAAAACGTTGTGAGAAAACAGTTTTTTTTAAACGGCACTAATTCTTTATTAACTCTTTCCTTCTCAATCTAATGATCTTTTCGCCTCGCTTGACAAGCATATTCGTTTTATATAGTTTAGATTTATTTGCTTAGTTTTTTTTTTAGAATTATTCTTATTATTAGTATAAAAACCAAAAACCAAACCAAAAGATATCAAGCATCAACAAAAACTTTAACGTGAATTCTTAAATTCAATGTCACTGTGGATACGACATCCAGAAGATTGATTATTACTTTTCCTAAAGTAATTTTTACATATAAACGGGAAATACTATTTATACTACTTTGACACGTTTTTTTGACGTTTATCAAAATGGCGCCGCTGCCGGGGAGATTTGTATGATTTTTACGTTGTGTTTCGAGTTAGTGTCTTGAAGATCCTTTCTTTTTTGAAAGTTTATTTTCGTTTTTAAAAATATAAAAATATAATAAAAATAAAAACCAAAAATATTTTTATATTCTATATTTATATATTATATTAAAAATATCAAAAATATTTTTATATTTTATATTTAGATATTATATTAAAAATACCAAAAAATATTTTACTTTTATTTTCTTTTTAAAAATTAAAAAAATCTTCGTTATCCTCTCAAGCGTTTAATTCTTATCTCTTTCTCTTCTCATATTGTTTAATTCTTCACGATGTTCTTTTCTTCCTCTCATTCCCATGATCCTCGGACCATGGAGGATTTCTATCGACCGTCACTCATCGATAGAGGAGGTCCGATCGCTCCGACAACCGTTTCGGGAACTAATTTTGTATTAAAAATCACATGGTTCGGCTGCTTCGACAGAATTGCCAATTCCATGGATTTCGAGATGAAGATGCAAATGAGCACTTAAATAAGTACTTATCTATCACTCATTTCAAGAAGCAAAATGGAGTTTTTCTAGACAACATCAGTCTGATTCTTTTCTCATTCTCTTTTAAAAAAAAAAAAAAAATCACACGAATGTGGAATCTTGGTTTTATACCCTCTTAAATCCAATTATAGTCATATAGGGAAGAAGATGGTCTCAAGTTTCTTTTCAAATTATTACCCATATCTAGAGCGTTGCATGCTTAGGAAAGACATCTGAATTTCCAGCAATGCCCATGGAGTCAGTATTTGAAGTTTGGAAGATTCAAATCATGTTGTACGGAAAATTTCTGATATAGGAATTTGGCTTATTGATCAAATCTTTACATTTTATCATGGAATCATGATGGTTGATCAGGACAAAATCATGGTGGCTGTCGGCGGCAATATCATGCAAAAGACTCCTTAAGAGGCATATGATTTGATCGAGAATATGACACAACATCATTTTCAGTGACGACGCGAAGTGTGTTATGACATGCCCATGGTGTGAGTGCTCATTATTTTGAGACTACTTTCGCGTTGAGTGCACAAATTGAGGTCTTTAGGAAGCAAAACTGTCAAATTACACTATTCAAGTGGTTCATCTCAACGGACCAGGTCATCCCACACTGTTTACTATCAGACTCTGATGAGAGTGATGAGGATGAACCTTCTGAAGTGTTAGACATTCAGAAACCAATTCATTCTTTGAGTGGCAATCCCACTTCCTCTTCTGATTTTGTGGTCGAGTCTCTCTCTCCCCTTCCTACTCCCTTCAGGGATAGTGACTCTCTCTTGGAGGAGACTGACATCCTTTTTTTCTCATTCTGATGATTCTCTACCTGATTATAAAACATTTTACTTTGATATCGAAGAGAAGAGTAGTGGCAGTACCACTTCTCATTCCGATCATTATTTCCTTATTTTTTTTTTTTTTTTTTTTTTTTTTTTTTTTTTTTTTTTGACTACGAAGCATTCTGTTTTTGATGTTGATCATATCGAAGAGAAGAGTAGTGGCAGTACCACTTCTCATTCTGACCTTTCTCTTCTTGAATATGAATCGTTTCATTTTGATCTTTCGATTGATCAGCTTCCTCTTGCCGATAGGAGTGATTTTTATGATAAAGGAGTTTCGCGGATGAACTCGCTCACATCATTCTCTTACGAGTATGATCATTTTTTACTTGATCTGAGGACGATCCAGGAGAGTAGACTAGACTTTTGAAGGAATAATATATTGATTCTTCAAATAAGGATATTACAAATAATGAGCTTAATGATTTTCTCTCTCTATCGATTGTGACTCCACTTTTACTGAAGAATTTTCTGAGATCGATCTTTTAGTCTCATTTCCTTACGGAAATAAAGACAAAATCTTTGATCCCAGAATATTCATTATCAAAGGAGTCCAATCTAAGAGATTTCATATTCTTCCACTGGATGATTTTTCTACTATCTCATTCGTCATGATATATTTTCCTGTCTAGGATCCTTATGAGATCGGAATACTTTTCTTATCATTTCCTTCCGGAAAATGAAGATACATTGTTTTTGTATCTGCAATTTCTCATTATTTGATGGAGTTTTCTTCTTTCACGAGAAAATCTCACATCTACTGGACTGATATGGTCATGAACGATAAATGTCTATCTTAAGTGTGAAATTTTCTGTGATGTCCGAACTATATCCCGTCACTTTTCTCCCCATGTACAAAGGAATTCGGGGCGAGGTCAAGCTAGTGACTCGTTAATAACAGCGCTTCTCGGGAGCATCCGAGTTCTCAATCTCTTTATTTTTTTTCTTATAGAGAAGTTTAGTAAGTTATAGATTAAGTGTGGGGTGTGATTCTTTCTATTGTGTGTTTTGTGGTAAAATCCGTTTTGTGTTGAAAGGATTCCCTATCATCGTTGAAGGACCTCTGTGCTGTTTTTCAAATCCTCCCAATTCACTCGTCTTGATCATTTACTGGCTATCTCGATTGGGATTTCCTTCTTTCCTAATAAAAACTATATATAATATAAATTTTAAGTATATAGATTATATTTATAATTAATATAGTATTTTGATTAATTATATATATTTTATATTTATATTATATATATATTGTATTCCCACTTTGCACACTTGGATATTTTAAGCATTTGCTTTTTCGTCCTTAAGTGTGAGGGTGGCACCGATTTTTAAAGATTGAGGCCAATGTTCAGTTCTATAGGGGGAGGGGGGGATTTTCTATCGAAATGATATACTTGTGCTGTCTGTGTCCCACACACCACATTTTGTTAATCTATGCTTTATTTTATTGTAAAATGATTTAAATATGTATAAGTAAGTTAGGTCCCGCATTGTAGAACTAGGAGATTTTTGACTTGATCGAGGGTTGCACTCTGCATTTTCCCTTAGCTTTTGAGACTAGCGTTTGCATGACTTAAATTTTTTGAAATAACGAGAAATGATAGAGTTGAATATAAGTAGATGATATGCCGTGGAGTAGTTAGATCTCTTTAGAGTCATAGAGGTTAATTGTGGCTTTTTGCTCCCATCAGCTTAAAAACTATAAAAATAATATTTTTCAATAAATAAAGCTGCTTGGTTTTTACGATTCTTAGTTTATAATCCCTTCTTAGAGATTCCTTCTGATGAAAGTAAGGTACACATCGAGGTTCTGTCAGTGTTGTAGAGAAATAGGCTACGATTCTTGAAGGCTCGCTCCCGTTGTTTAGGTAGTTATTAGGACCATTATGGACTTGGAATTTGGCTATATAAATAATAAATCATAATAAAAAATGTGATAAAACGAAGCCGAAATAAGACCAGGTTTTCTGTCGGTTTGCTCCGATGTTGCAGACGTTTAAAGGGTGGAGTTATCATAATAATAATCCGGTTGATAAAGTTTGTTGTTTCTGACGGTTCACTCCCTTTGATCAGCTTCAAAAGTTCAAGGAAATACCTGAGGTCGAAAATAAGACTACTTTTCTAGTCGGTTCGCTCCCGTATGTGAAGTTGTTTAAAGGACCGAGGGCTAATATTGTTGCTTAATTAATAATAAAGCCAAATATTGACTCCGGGGTTATCTAAATAAAGCCTCCGTCTCTGGACTCGTAGTTGAGTTGTTTCGGATGAAATAAAAAGGATAACCCCTAAATCATGTGAAATTAGAACCTTAATGTGGACCTTATTCTCAACAAATCTTTAGGAAAGGATTTCAAACTAATTATGGTTTAAACCTGGTGTTCTTATAATATAGACTTCTATTTTTTAAAATAAGTTTTGATATCTTTTAATTATATTTTCGAATAAAACTCCTTAGAGGGAAATAGGATAAAGGGAGCGAAAAAGTAGCCGCGTTTAATAATTAACATTTATGAGTTGTGTTACCATCTAATGTTATATTTAGATGAGATTTCATTTTAGCTTGGTTTGGGATTGTGAAAAAATCAAGGATGACGAACTCCTGTTCTTAAAGCCTTTTAAATAAATTTTATCTTAGTTTTTTAAATATTGTTGAATAAAGTGGTTAAAACGGGGCGCTTTTGAAACAAATGATTTTTATACCCTCTTGATGGACCTTTTCTTTTCTTATTTGATGTGAGGGGTTTTATGTTAGGGGGTTCTAAATTATTTCTTTCTTGACGTGTTTTATAACATTGCGTGTGGGCCAGCAATGACTTAGTGTGGGGTAATTAGATGTGTGCCAAAACAAACATCATTATACCTGGAAATACTACAAAATCGGGACTTATTAACAACTAAATTTGTTATAATTACTATTGCATATGTTTGAATTGTTTTATTATATCTTGGCAGGTCTCAAATGATTGAAAACGAAACTAAAACGGGTGACTTTCGTATACGATTCCGACGGACGTTTACGCGTTTTCGGATAAAGACGAAGTCGAAAAATTTACCCGATCATAGCCATTGAAAGAGGCACGTGTATACGAGTCCGACGGTGCCTTCATCCTCTTATTGGACGGCCCGACCACCATTGATAAGGGTCGGACGACCCATATTATTAAAGCCCAATTGAAACAAAAATGTTACAACAAAACTCTGCCCAAGACCATAGAAAAATGATCCGGACCAGTGGCAAGTTATATACAACCATGCTACAAGTGCATACCCACCAGGAGATTTTAGTTAGGCTAAGGAAAATGCACTATCTAAACTTCTATATAAGGGACGCAGCAACACAGAGTATCTTATCTCTTTTTTCATTTTTTTTCATTTTTTCAATTTGTAGATTAGGAGTAGCGGGTAGTTTAGGAGTAGATTATCCTTTAATGTATTTCTTTCATTTCGATCTTATGTAATAGTTTGGGTATTAATTTGTAACGCACCTTTTGATTTGTTGAAGTATGATTTCGGGATCTATTGTTGTTGATGAATCGAACGGTTTGATGAGTTTTCAGGTTTAATATTTATATCGATTGCTCTTGCTTTTTACTTCTTTTGCCTCTTTTTTGTTGTTTTTTTATCCGAATTATGCTGCCCAATTGCTTAGTTTCGGTTTGCTTATTGTTATAGCCCTTGTTTAGATAAGTTTTTTCATAGCTTATTTGATGTTGGCTTTAGTTTCATTTATCTTTCTAGATTATTCGGTTATTAGCATTGACTATTGGTTGGCTTATTTTCATCTATCTTCTAGCTTATTCGGTTAATAGCCATAGACTTAGTAGAAGTCGAATAAGTCCTCCTTATGGCTTATTTCGAGTAGCTTTTATCACACACTTTAGCTTATTTTCAAGTTTAGCTTATTTTTTGGCGTTTGTGGCTTACTGGTTCAGATTTAGTTTAAATTTTATTTCAAAATATATATGGTCATTTGGTTAGCTTATTTAGATCGTTGTGGGTTAAATCTCATTTAGCTTATTTAGTTAAAAGATATCGAATGGATTTTATCTTGTAATGCCGAGTAGTTTAACTTGTTTGGTTTAAGATTGCATTTGCTTTACCCATTTCTGATTTCATGTAGTATGGAATTGAATCATTAGGATATTGTCTCGTTTTGGATAGTCTTAATCCATTAATTCTTTTCGGATAAAATTTAGGATTAAGTAGCTCGTTGTTTGGCTTATGGTTATTTGTCCTAACCATTATTTTGGCTTATTGTTTGATGAAATCTTCTACACACGAGGCGAGGAGCTTAAAGATTCATAAGCTAGTTTTATTTCCAAATTTAGAACTTAGTTAGAGTTTGCTCGCTTATTAGAGAATAAAGTTTAAATAATTTATCATCTACTAAGTAAATAAAGTCTAAATAAGAAAACAAAATTGGATTTAACTTAGTTTATGTAAGTCGGGTGGTTACATTCGTATCGGTTTCGTCATTCGTGTTCTACTTTCTTTTCCTTTTTTCTTAATTAGTAGTTTTACTTTATTTAGCTTAATATGATTGTTTTTATTGCATTGCTTATTATTGTTCATTTAGTTTCTATGTTTAGCGAGTACATTTTTATATATGCTTGTTAAGTGAGTTGCGATTAGTGAATTAAGTGTGGATTAAAAAGAGATTTGTTGATTAATAATTTTCGGATTATTTAGATTTCTTATTTGACTATTTTGAAGGGCAAAATCCAGAGAAATAATCAAACATCAAATCTAGCAATTAATACCGCTATAAGAGATTGTTTTCAAAATAAATCAATGTTGTGAGAAAATAATATTTTTACAGGTATTAATTCATCAACGTTGAATCGAGTAATTTGTACCAAAATAAATGATTGTTTTCAAAATAAAATGTTGTGAGAAAACATTTTTTTTAAACGGCACTAATTCTTTATTAACCCTTTCCTTCACACTTAATGATCTTTTCGTCTCGCTTGACAAGCATATCCGTTTTATATAGTTTAGATTTATTTGCTTAGTTTTATTTTAGATTATTATATTATTAGTATAAAAAACAAAACCAAACAAAAAAGATAATCAAGCATCAAACGAAAAACATTAACGTGAATCTCAATTCAGTTCTCGCCGTGGATACGACATCCGGAAGATTGATTATTACTTTTCCTAAAGTAATTTTTACATCTAAACGGGAAATACTATTTATATTACTTCGACACGCTTTTGACGTTTATCAACTTAGCTTAAGCATGCTTGATGTGCTAGCTCATTTGGTGCCGTGTAATTTAGGAGTCAAAGGGACAAGATGGTAATTTTTGGAGGCTTAGATACTATGATTAATGGTTATATGAATATCCAAGGGTTAATGGTTAATGTATTTTATTGTAAAACAAGTGTCAGTGGAAGGTTTGTAATTTCTTTCTTGTATATATTGAAGGGGACGGCCAAATGGGTTAGGATGGGTAAGAATGTATAAAATTTTGGGTATTGGGTATAAGTGTGAGTAGTTGATTAAGTATATATGGGTTTAAGTGTTTACATGCATGCAAGAATGTAATTTATTGCGAAACGTAAACGTTTTACTTAACGAATAAAAATAAAATGTGAAAAGTTATAAATTTTCTTCGTAAAAATAATATAACACTTGTTTGACGTAAACTTATATTTGTTTGATGTCCGTTTACGTTGAATGTTGATTTTTAGTTTACGCGCTTAAACTTAACGGTTGAAATTAAAAGTAAACGCGTAAAAGTTTAAAATAAATGGTTGAATATTTATTGACGTAAAATGATGTGAAAATGCAAATTGTTACAGTCTCACTATGTTAAAAGAATTTCGTCCCGAAATTCAGTTTGAGTTGCTTTCCGAAGTGGTGTTGGTGAAGAGGTGTGGGTTTCAATTCCTTGATGACGGTTAAATTTGCCCGCGGATTGCCCTAAGGTGACTAACGTTGCGTCGCGACTTTCTGACATAAGATTTGGCATAGGATGAGGTCAACTTTATGTAGTAAGGTGGTGCAAAGTTCTACTTAGTTATTATGATTATTAATTTAGTTTCTCGTGACAGACACGTTTTATGAATACGCACACAAAATTTTTGCTCTTCAGGAATGTAAGTAGAAAATTGATTTTGACAAAAGCTTTAAGGTGACTACTCTCAGCATGTCATGTTCCTTCCTGAATTATACATAGGTGATTAGGCCATGTATAATTGAGGACTAATGATGCAATGCTCATTTTCGTCAAGATAGTTTTACAATTTTGATAATATTTTTGGGAGTGGCTTGTATAATAAAATAAAAGGAAAATTAAAGTAATTTGATGAAATTTTTACGACACATTAATTTGATAGATAATTTGAAATCATTCGTACAGTACAACGAAAATTTAAGAGGAAGTACAATGAGAATTCCTAAAGGAAATAGATTCTAAGATAGTCCCAACTTGGGGTTCACTAGGCAAGGCAAGAAAATTTTCTTTAAAAATTAGATATCTTATGTTGTTGGGTCTTGATCGGTTCTCCTCCTTCTATAGCATACACCATTCACGGCTCAGTTCCTCCATGCTTGGTTTCCATGGTTTCGATCTTTAAACTCCGGGCATCAATATGTTGGACCCTTTGATTCTAACATTCATAGCATTGTGAGGGGTTCTCTGATTGTTAGTAGCAGCAAGACTCCTACAGTCTCGAGTCAAGTGACCAACCCTATTGCAGTTTGCGCACTTTATAGTGCATGGGCCATTGTGGTGAAGCTTGCACTTGTTGCACAATGGTAGAGTTCCAGCATACTCCTTCTTTTCACTAGGCCCAGCAGAATAAGCCTTAGCAACATTTTGCCTTTTGAAAGGTGGTTGTTGTGTGTTGTTGTCGAGTTTTCTCTTGTTTTCAGCCTGTTTCTCAGCAAAGGCACGGATCTTTTGATCCATCAGTTCATTAGCAAACTCAATTGCTTCTTGCATTGTTTTTGGTTTGGATGCCATCACACTACCTTGAATCATGTCGGGAAGTCCACCAACATATTTCTCCACCTGATTAGACTCCTCGGGAAACATTCTTCTACACATTAATGTTAAATCCTAAAAACATTATGTGTAACTCACAACATTAGTTCCTTTGACCTTTAGATTCCAAATTTCAATTTCCAGCCTTTTGATTTCACTTCTTGGACAGTACTTGTCGGTCATCATCTTCATCAATCTTTTCCATGGCATTCCGTAAGCAGCTCGATGACCGAAATCTAACTGTGGGAATTTCACCGTCATGCATATCAAGGCAGAGTGCAAGAAAAATCCCCATAAAAAAAAAAAAAAAAAACTGCAAACTTATTGTGTCACACAACGGTGCAGTGCTAATGTGGAATACTTATTCCCAATCTTCTCAAACCATTAGTCACCTACGACTACATTCAGTACCTTAAAGTTAAGGGGGTGCGCATTTCAAGAAGTCATTTTACATGCACTCACGCGTAGTGTGCTATGTCACTTCTTCTGCCACTTCCCGAATAATGGGTATCAATGCCATTTCACACTAGCTTTGTAGCTTCATACTCAGCCAAACCGTCAGCTACGCGTTGGGCTATCAATTCCTTAATAGCAACATTGGTCATAGGGGTGGTGGTCCTTTTTGGTGGCATTATCTTCAAAATCAGAGGAGTAATAATTAGTCTAGTTGTAAGAGTCGTGCTCCAAAGATGAAATGTTGCGACATTTAAAGTCGTGTTTCAATAGTATAGGACGAGTGTTTAAACTCGAAGTTGAATGATAAGGTAACTTGTGGGATTGGCGGAGTGTGACAAGTTTTAATGTTATGTGAAACGGTATTATGCAAAGTCGTGAAACAGCTTTTAAAGGACCGTCGTGACATTCATAATGTTTTAGTATTTATATAAATAACTCATATATAAATAATTGTAAAATATACGCAAGAGAATGTAAGCATATATATTATATATTATATATTATAGAGGAAGGTTAAAATAAAAAGACAAATATTCGTGAGAAGGATAAAAAGAAAACATTTTTTAAAAAAGTTCTCGAAAAATTTCAATATATCTTTAAAAATCAGGTATGTTGGTGCATAAAACTTTTGTAAAAGAAGTTTTTCTAATTTTGAGTTTTTATACGTTTTTTTAATGCGCAAAAAAAGAAATTTTGATGCACAAAAAAATTTTGATGCACAAATTTTTAAACTCGTTATAGTTTGATGCGCAATAAAATTTTGATGCAAAAGTCAAAGATGTTGGGTACAAAAACGAATTTTTGATGCACAAAAAACCGATTTAATGCACAATCGTTTTTTTAATAAATTTTTTCCGCAAACTATCCACTTTTAGAAAAACTTCCTTTACAACTTTTTCATGCACCAACATACACGATCTTGTGGAATTTTTTCAGAATTTTTTGAGAACTTTTTAAAAAAAATAAATTTTTTTATCCTTCTCACGAATATTTGTCTTTTTATTTGATCTTTATCCTATATATATATATATATATATATATATATATATATATATATATTATAAAGATCAAATAAAAAGACAAATATCCGTGAGAAGGATAAAAAGATTTTTTTTTTTGAAAAAAGTTTTTAAAAAATTCTGAAAAAAATTTCCACATAGATCATGTATGTTGGTGCATAAAAGTTGTGAAAGAAAGTTTTTCTAAAAGTGGATAGTTTTGCCGAAAAAAATTATGAAAAAAATGTTTGGGCATTAAGTCGCTTTTATGTGCAATCAAAAATTCATTTTTGTACCCAACTTCTTTTGACTTTTTGCATCAAAATTTTATTGCGCATCAAACTATAAAAAGTTGAAATTTTTGTGCATCAAATTTTCTTTTTTTGTGCATTAAAAAAACGTATAAAAACTCAAAATTAGAAAACTTCTTTTACAAAAAGTTTTTATGCACCTACATATTGTTTAATGGAATTTTTTTAGAATTTTTCGAGAACTTTTTAAAAAAGTTTTCTTTTTATCCTTCTCACGGATATTTGTCTTTTTATTTTAACATTCCTCTATATATATATATATATAACAGGTGTCATTTTACCTATTTATGCCATGTCATAATCCCAACATGTCATCAAGATTTTATTTTATTTTTCGGTAAAATTCGTATATATATCTCGATCATATATTCGGATTCGTTCAAAGAATGAACAACCCTAAAACACTAAATCTCGATCGATCATATATATCTCTGAACTTTCAAACATTGAGGACGAGGTATGTTTATCATCTATGTACATCTTTTGTATAACTAAACAATGATGATTTCAGTTGGATTATTTATATTGTGTAAGTGAGTAATAAAATTAAAATAAATGCTTTCATCGTATGTTTAAAAGGATTTGACTAATTCATGATACTATTCTAATTTTTAAAAAAAAAATATTGGAAAAAATGTATTGGAGCTAAAGCATCAATTGAAAGTTTAAAAGGTCAAGGTTTTAATAAGGTTAAAGTTGGGCCAAGTATGAATATATTAAGCTCTTATAATCTATTTAAATGTTAAAAAAGAAGGAAAAAATATTCTAATTAAATCCATGGAATACGACGTGTTAAAGAATTACACATATTGGTTTGGGCTTCGATGGTATAAGACTTCATTCCACTAGTTACCAGATATGAATTCAAATTTGAAGAAACTTTATAGCTGAGTTTATAGTTTCTTGAGCTTCGCACAATGTGACCTTTGTTTCGCGCTGAATGATTGCGTGTTGGCCATGTAACTTTGACAATTTAATTGACGTCTAAAAAAGGTGTCCCAACAAACACTTTTTGGAGGTGTGGCTCGAGTGTTTGACCTGTTTGAATTAAAAAAACGAAGCGTGCTTTTAGTGGTTTTGGAACACTTGTAGTCTTTGCCAATAAATCTTGATTTTGGATCTTGATAATGGTTGCGCCTTGATCGCCCATGTGGCCTATAAGGGTCCATTCCAACTATTTTTGGGCTCTCGTCATATGAATTTGTTGTAGAATCATATGAAGTTGAGAGTCGCATGTTATGGATTTCTCTTATTGTGTCATTATAAAACCTCTCCTGAAATATTTAAAAGTGTAGCACTTTCATAACTGAATATGAAAAACAAGTGTATCTTAGCCCATCTGATGGACATAAAATCACATTATTCTTAGAAAAATGAAGGTAAAATTATAAAAGTGATCTTACAGTTGTTTTTCCGTGACGGATTTCAGGTTGAATAGCCAACTTAGCTCTTTTAGATCGAACAGCCAACTGGGCTCTAAGGAGAGCTTGCATACTGTATAGAGTTGCAGCTACCTGTTTTCTAACAAGGAACCCTCTAAGAAGAGCTTGAAATTTCACTAGTCCTTTTAATGCCCTCAGGGGCCTTCTTGCCTTAAAACATAAACAAAACTTTAGTAGACCAAAACAAAATACTCAATTACTAATGAAGGAAACTACTTTGTGACACAATTTACATTTTAGATAGTCACAAATGCGTTCTTCGAAAACAAGACGTGACACGATTCAATTGTCAAATGTTAACATATATATTCCCTCAATATAAAAATTAAAGTGTACTTTAAAATCTTGGATATATGATCTCTACACATTTCGTGAATCTCATTTTATCATCAATTTCATTTCATAAAGCTTCACACAATCACACGTACCAAAAATCAAATGTTCTTCTAAGTTTCTAGCACACCTTTAATCGGTGGAAGCTATGACAATTAATTACTACAACTTGCATCATATCATGAAGTTCCATGAGTTCCATAATACAATATGTGGTCATGAGCAAAAGCCAAACATAACTATACAATTACCATTTAGATTTTATGACTTTAAGTACTACACTCAACCAAAATTTATCCATTACATACAATTTGAGTGTTAATAGAGTCTTGCGAGTAGCAGCCACAAATGACTAGGGCATGCATATTATTTATTTGTTTCTCATTTATGCTCTTTATATTTTGTTTTATAGAAAGAATTAAAAAACTATATAACTGGTAAGAGCTACCCGTGCAGTGGTTAACTATAAACTAAACCAGGATGTTGAAGAGAGACATGAATTGCAGCAGCCAAACACTAAAACATGCATCAACACTACACAATAGAATGTAGCAGCCAAACACAGAAAAACTGTAGCAGCCAAACAAAATAAACTTCAGACTGTCATAATTACACATTTAACTTGCAGTAGCCGACAAATTCACCGAAAACTCACAGAATTATGCGCCACCTATGGTTCATAAATACAACAACTAAAATACAGATAAAAACTATAAACAAGCAAGTAAACTTGTTGCAATAGTAAAAATGTGTTTGGGATTGTGTCTTGAATAAATAATAATCTTAAATTATAGAGTAATTATTTGAAAAATTAAAAAAAAGAGAACTTACCAAGTGACCTCTATAGACGGACTGAATCTTGGTGGCAGCCCATTTTTCCCTGACACTAAATATAGTATCCCTGCCGTCGCAAGTAAGTCTTGCAACAGCCACCGCAGCTTGTGCGCCGGCCACAGCTGCAGTGGTTGCCGCAACAGCAATAGCATGCTTATTTTGTTCTTTTTCCGAGGCAGACATGCATGACCTCATCCGAGTGGAATCATTTTCCACCGTCACCCCTTTGTGACAGATCCTTCATACATTTTCCAAACTCCATCTCTTCTTTGTTTTAGCATTACTGTTATCTATGTTTACTTTATCTTTCTTCATTCCTAATACCCCTGTAAACCACCTTGTAACTTTTCCCATATCTTTTTTCTTATCTAGCTCAAATAAGAAGCTATTTGTGTGATTGGGTTTTTTGATATATCTCTCATAAAGGAGGGTGATAGGGTTTTATAGCCACAAGGTTTTTCACTTGCCTTAATTAACCCCTTAATTCAAGCAATCAACCATTCAATGACATAGGCAATCTCTGCAATTAAGGACAATCATACCATAAGTCCCATGCATCTAAATAATGAAAGCTTAAATTAATATTAAGGTAAGGATTTCTATTCAAATGACAAGGGAATATCTTCTTAATATAAGTTTTGTTATATTTCTTAGTCGTTGAAAAAAAATTGTAACTTGGGATAAATGGTAATGATTTTCTATACTACTCTATAAAGAGTTTTCCACCAAATCTTGAAAGTGAAATTGTGGAAATCTGAATTCTAATTTTGGAATGTACACAAGGCTGGATCATTCATCTATAAAAAATGCATGGCTGGCTCATTTTGATACTAATTGATTGACATCGATACTAATTGGTGGAAACCTTTTAAAATTGTCAACCCTTCACACGCATGGAAACTAATACACACAAATGGAAATTGTTAACACACCATGAGAAAGTATAACAAATGATGGAAACTGTTGACAGTCTTGCACTATTTTTGGAAGGCATTAACACACCATGGGAAGGCATTTCACTGTCCATTACATATTCAAAGCTGGAACAATTACGAGAATGCAACACATGGCGGGAAAGTGAAAACCCTAATGCCTATATAAACAATCCTAATGTGTTCATTAATATCATTCGTGTTTAGTTTCTTTCGCATAGAAGAAGAAGAGATGGCAATGAAAAATAAAAAAAATGTTGAGGCACCGTATGTTGTGAAGAGAGATTGGGAAGCTGTTGAGGCTATTTCTTCGCTCCAAAGCGTAGATGATGGTTTGTTTTGTTTGTATTTTCAGAGAACCTGCTGATTTCGTTCTCTAAAACGTTGTGTTCGAGTGTTTGGCGCTTTGTGTTCTTTGTGTTCTTTTGATCTTGTTACTTCTTAAAATCATTGTTCTTTATTGAAGTCATATACTGGAAGTGCAATTGATCTTATTATTATCATCATGCTACTGTTGTTAGTGCAATTTTATGGATCGTATTTGTGAGGATTGTGTATATGGAAATCAAAGTAGACCATCATTTCCTGTAAGATATTCCATGTGAGGTACAACTTGCCTTGATTTGATACATGCCAACTTTTGTGGTCCGTTGTCCGTTGATTCTATAGGTCGTTATTTTCTACACTTTATTGATGACTACAGTAGAATGAGTTGGGTGTATTTTCTTAAAAATAAATTAGAAGCATCTGATTATTTCAAGAAGTATAAATCTTATGTGGAGAAACAAAGTTGTAGGAATATTAAAGTTCTTCGAACAGACAGGGGAGGAGAGTTCATGCCAACAGAATTTATCATTTTTTGTGGAGAATATGGTATTCACAGAGAACTTACCGCACCTTATACGCCAAAACAAAATGGCGTAGCGGAGCAAAAAAATCGCACGAATATAGAAATGAGTCGAAGCATAACCATAAACATTATAATCATCATCATCTAACTCACTTCCACTATCATTATTTTGTTCATTTTTAAGTTAAACTCAGAGCTAGAAGAATACATATGCAAGACATGGTCATGATTAACACCACATTGGACAAAAGCATCAAAGCCACTATCATATTTTAAGTGTTTTAATCCTAAGTGAAACTCTAAGCCAGGAACCAAATAGAAAATAGACTTCACAGAACCAGTACATTCAGTCTTCAATTGATTTATAAAACCAGCTAAACCTAATGAAACAAGATAAACATCGGGTATTTCAGAAAGGATTTTATACTCATACAAAACAGGATCTCTTACAAACACGCCACCCTGATGATATTTGATCAAAAAAGTAGATGGTTGAGATTGAGATGCCATCTGTAAATATATAAAACAAGAAAGAGTGTTTCTTTAATCAAACCCCTAAATTTAGAAAACCCTAATTTTTAAATTAAGATTAAACAATGACTCAAAACATAGAAATACAATAATTAAAGACCCATACATACCTTTATTGGGGAAGATGAAAACACTAAACGCAGTTTATTATATTAATTTGTTGATTAGGTTTTTGAGAGAAATTGGGAGTATCGAGAGGAAATGGAAGAGAAGAATGTGTGAATCCTAGCCCCTTTTTAATAATTCAATGTTTAAAAAAATACACGTCAATAGCCACGTAGACACTCAACCGGTAAGTTAAGGTTAAAACATTATTGGTGAGACAAGTAACGAAACGAATCAAGCTACACGTAACGAGTTTGAAGAGTTATATGCCAGTGCCAACGAGGAGCTATACCCCGGTTGTGCCTAAGTGACTTGATTAGATTTTAAGGCAAAAGATTATCTATTTTTAAAGGCCTAAATGTAGATTACCCTGATATCTAAAATCAATGAAATGTACAGTTATTACAAAATGTATTTCCCATCCCGTAAAGGATTCAAGCTCCACCGTCATACTAATCAGATAAAAGAAGCATTTAAAAAGATCCGGTTAGGTTACGAGTCTATACATGCATGTGAACGATTGTTTGCTTAATATACTTCGGGGAGACAATAAACAAAGATTAGGATTTCTGTCCGGTGTGTAAATACGAGTAGAATGGAAATACAGTATAACATCCCCGAGGAAGAAAGTCCTAAGAAGGTATTGCGTTACTTTACGATCATTCCTAGTACTACAACGTTGTATAAGATCTAGTCATAATCTGACAAAGACAATGTTTTGCATGCTACAGGAAAGTGACGGGGCCCGGGTAAGAAGCAACACCCGGTTAGATGGAGGTGAAGCATAGAAGAAATTTGACAACCAAGTATCCAGAATTTATGTAAAAGACCCAAGAAAATGTTACCGACAAGGGTTGCTGCTGATGGTTTCAATCCATTTGTCAACCTAGTCCAGGCCTACAGCATGTGGCCGATGATAATTGACAACAATCAATCAGTTTGGCCATTAAATTACCAAGTGAACGCCTCAATTATAGGGCTCTTTCAAATTGGATACCTTCCCATCCGGGAGCGAATTAGGCCCACCTGGCCAACTTGATAATATTTGCCACAGGTGTAAGGTTAAAACATCCGAGTTAGGGGGTGTGAAGATAAAACCGCAATGTTCATGTTCGAGCTTAAACTGGACTAAACGGTCCTAATGGGTTTTACGAGCATGAGTATTGGTCTTTCCCTTTCACTATGACAAACAATTTAGACATCATTCATATCGAATAAAATGTGTTGGAGGCCATCTTGAACACTTTGTTATTAAGGATAATCTAAAGACAACACCGCCAAGGCAAAGACAAGACTTGCAAATGATGGTCCATGATATCAAAGTGGCTTGTGGCTCTGCCAAACCAAAAACGGGAAGTGCTTGAAGCCTCAGGCTGCGTATTCTTTCACACTAGAGATCCGAAAAAAGTTTTGTTAGTACATAAAAGGAGTTAAACTACCAGATGGGTTCGGATCATGCTTCAAGCACAAAGTGACCGATAATGATACCAATATAACGGGCCTAAAGTCTCATGACTGTCATATAATGATGCAACGTTTACTTCCTTACGGACTTCAAAATTACTTGCCCGATAAGATTGCAAAACCAATACTCGAGCTATGTTCCTTGTTTAAGAAAATCTGCTCTGTAACTTTGATGGAGGATGACATGTTGAAAGATCAGATCAAGGTGGTTGATATTCTGTTCGAGCTTGAGCTCATATATCCTCCTGCTCTCTTTGACATTATGGTTCACTTGGTTATCCATTTACCTCTAGAGGCTCTTGAAGGCGGGCCTATTCGCCCCCGGTAGATGTATCCACTTTAATGAAGGTTCGATTGCAAAGGGTTATGTTGCAGAAGAAGCATTGAATTTTAGTTCTCATTTTTTTCGGGATGTTACCACAAAATTTAATCGTCCCGACCGTAATGTGGACCCCCTCCCCCAACGTGTCGATTTCAGGTGTTCCGATCGGTATGTAAATCGATTGGTTTACAGTCGTTTATTCGGTTTGATGCACAAGAGTTGAAGAAAGTGAAATGGTATGTACTTCACAACAGTCCTGAGATCGACACGTACCGGTCCCAGTTCAAGAGGTACGCGTTTTTTTATTTTGAAACTTCTTTTTCTTAACTTATCATTTTGACAACTTATTCTAATACCATGAACGTTTTTCAGTTTATTTCCTAACAAAGACATGCAAGAAGAATTCCCCGACTGGTTTAGGTCGCAGATAAACTTAGACTTATTTTGTGTACTTAACTATAAAAATAATAATATCATATTTTATATTCTTTACTATCCTATCTTCTTCATAGAATCCTCAACCGTCACGTAGACAATGAACCAAGAACCCAGAGATAGCACATAACCAACGAGTTTATTCGCTAAGGAAAATTGGCTAATGGACCATCATGGACTCCATCCTCAGTAACTCTTGCTTAGTCGACGGTGTGAGGTATTGTCCGTGCACAAACAGCCGCGATGAACATCACAAAACGCATAAACACGGCATTTGTTGCCTGGGCAC
Source organism: Tanacetum coccineum (assembly GCA_026074375.1). Classification (NCBI taxonomy): domain Eukaryota; kingdom Viridiplantae; phylum Streptophyta; class Magnoliopsida; order Asterales; family Asteraceae; genus Tanacetum; species Tanacetum coccineum. The sequence continues at coordinate 4,665 of BQNB010022293.1, read as the reverse complement.
TGACAAAGAGAAATGTATTATGGTCACTATCAAGAAATCCCGAGTTTTAAGTATTTGTTTGTTCAAAGTTCGTTGTTTTCGAGTTAAGTGGTTCGACACTATCAACAAAGGACGTAAAGTCCAACAAACTTCTCCTAAGAAACAAATACATAAATCGAACTGCAGTCGTGAGGGTTTAAAGATGACCAAGCTGGTTTAGGACGCTGGTAAACTTAGACTTATTTTGTGTACTTAAGTGTAAAAATAACAATATCATATTTTTTGTTCTCTATCTAATCCTATCTTCTTCATAGATCTGTGAACGTCACGCAAACAATCTCCAAGACCCAGAGGTTAGCACAACCAGCGAGTTATTCGCTTTGGCTAATGGACCATCAAGGACTCCAATGTCAGTAAACGCTTGCGTAGTAGATGGTGTGAGGTATGTCGTGCAGAGCCGCGATGAACGTCGCACAACTCAAAACAGCGGCATTTGTGCGCCTGGCCCTGACGGGGAAATGTCTTATGGTCAGCTTCAAGAAATCCTCGAGTTTAAATATTTGTCGTTCAAAGTTGCGTTGTTCAGAGTTAAGTGGTTCGACACTCGCAACAATGGTAGAGTCAAGAAACTTACCTTTAGAAACGGAATGACACAAATCATCGGCTCTGGTGAGTGGTGGAAAAATGATCAATACATTCTCGCAACACAAGTTAAACAAGTCTTCTACCTTGAAGATCCGGCCAAACCCAACGTGAAGGTCGTCGAACATGTTAATCATAAAAAGTTTTCCGACGGGGGTGTCATCGTGGTAGAGGACGATCCTGATATTATACATTTCGACAACTCATCTGATCTCCCACTTTCTACTAGTTTGAATGACTTGGATAATGCGACCTTGCATATAGATGGTCAATCAACGGTGGTTGACGCACCGCCAGATATCATTGATGTTCCTGACGAAGACGATGATATTATTGATGATGAAGACGCCCTTCCTCATGATTTAGCAGATTCTGATGTTGAAGACCTCATCAATGTTGATGATGATGGTGTTGAGAAAGTTTATTCTAGTGAAGAAGAAGATTGATCTTGAGTTGTAACTTGCAAAATACACTTATATATTTGAATGAATGAATGAAATTGTTGTGGATTGTTTAAATGTGTATATTTATTTAGATATGTATGTATTTGGATGTGTGCATGCTTATATTATTTTGTTCATGAATTTCTATATGTTATGCTAATTGTACTTGTACAGATGTCGTCAGCAGATGTTGCACGGTCCTACAGCGGTGACGGTGGCAGTGTGGATTGTCCCCCTCTACCCCATGTACCCACCGGTTGCGAGGGTTGCTTCATTAATCGAGGTAAGAATTTCTAGATTATTGTAATACAAGCATAAATTTGATACATATATTAAACTTGCTTGCCTTGAATTTTTATGACTTTATCACTAACTTGATTTTGCAGGCAAAGGCAAACGAAAGCCCAATTTGGGCAGCAGGGGAGCGGGCAGGCTGAATACTCGCGACAAGACCCAAAACCTTTCGCTAAAGGAAATCGCGGAAGCTAAAGGCCCCGTCTCGATCCATTTTGATGTGGGTTAAAACAAACCTTAAACCCTCTCGGTCCCCATGTGGCTCACTGGTCTAACTACATCAGGGAGGTCATTAGGAGTGTGCCTTTGTACTACCCTTCTTGGGAGAAGGTCCCGAAGGAGCGGAAGGCGGCGCTCATTTCAAATATTGGGGTCAGTTATCCTTTTATGTTTATTTCATTATCATGTTCATTTATTTAATTGTGTATATTTATTTAAATTCGTTTATTTATTTATATCATATAAATAAATAAACAAATTTAAATAAATATATAAATTATATCTCTAACTCTGTTTTCGTTTTGTTGTATATGATTGCAGACCCTGTTTGACCTCCGGCCGCACATGGAATCCTCCCGCTGGACAGACATCTACGAAAGCATCAACATGCACTTGCAAAAAGCCTACAATACCAACAAGGCTTCTTTCAAGGCCAAGCATTGGAAGGTAGACCACCAGACTGGGACTTACAATGTGGACTCGATCAGGCGGGCACATCCCGAGGAGATTATAACAGATGAGTAGGATAACTACATTCAGTTTTGGAATGATCCCAAGAAGCTTGCTCAAGCCGCTCAAAATCGGCAAAACTGGTAAAAGAGAGTGGTCATATCTCGACAGGGATCCCGGTCGCTGGCTCGCCTTCGAGATGAGATGGTAATAAACATTATATTTATTTTACATATATATATATATATATATCTGATTGTACGCTTTGGTGTGTTCTGATTTGTCATTTTTAATTAGTTTCATCTTATATGCGTGTGTATGTACAGAGGCAAGCCTTAGACACTCAGGAGTACCCTTCGCTCATTGACACCTTCTGGCGAACACACACTGTTGATGGGGTATTCTCTAAGGATGAGGATTGCCGCATATATATAAGTTTTGTTTCAAAACACACTTTAATGAATTATCGAGAAATAATGTAGCAACCCGACTAATATATTTACTATCTTGTGTTTTTGTCACTACATAGGAGGAGATGAAGAGGTTGGAGGCTACGGGTGAGTACACGAAGGATGAGATCAATCGATTGGCAAGAGGGGGTAAGCTTCATGGGCACATACACGGTGTGGGTGGGTATTGCCATCACGGGCCACATCCAGGCCAAGTATATCAGCCCCGTTGACAAGTCGCTCAAGAGCATGCATAGAAAGGTAGACTTTATGATGAGTCTTTTCAGAAGCAACAACAAGTACGCGGATATGTTTAAGGAGTTTGAGTCGGGCGGTGCTAGCGGGAGTGGCGGGTGTGGTGATGACGAGGAGAGTGGCGATGATGAGGATGACGACGGCGAGAGGTAGTTGTGTTATATATTATTAGTATGCTACATTGGTACTTTAGGTTCATGACATTTAAACACTTGTTTCCCTATCCTATTATGTTAAATATTGACTTGTATAGCCTCGTTTATGACTAGGAAGCCCCATTTTGTAGACTTATTCGGATTTTAGACGATTTAGCTTTATTATCTTTTGGTTTTGGTACAAGTTGTGATGTATTTGTATTGCGTTGATCCGTTTACTTTGTATTTGTGTTTTGGTACAAGTTGTGGTGAGTCTATACAGGTTTTGGTACATGTTTGTTATTTGGTAGATTTTTTCCGGAAAAATTCCGGAAAAAAAATCTGGAAAACGCCTGCTGTGCAGGCTGTATTAAAAAAATGCAGACTTTTCCCCAGCGACAAGTCGCTGGGGAAACTCAAATTTTTATTTTTTTTTAAATGTATCCCCAGCGACTTGTCGCTGGGGAAACTCGAAATTATTTTTTTTAAAAATTTATCCCCAGCGACTTGTCGCTGGGGAAACTCGAAATTAATTTTTTTTTAAATGTATCCCCAGCGACTTGTCGCTGGGGAAACTTAAAACTAATTTTTTTTTAAATTATCCCCAGCGACTTGTTCTTTGGGTTAAATTAAGACTAAACTTAATTATGGAGTATCCCCAGCGACATGTCGCTGGGGAAAATGGTTCTTTAAATATTTTAACCACTTTCCCCAGCGACATGTCGCTGGGGATACTCCATAATTAAGTTTAGTCTTAATTTAACCCAAAGAATCCCCAGCGACATGTCGCTGGGGAAAGGTTTGCCACCGTGGCACAAATTGCTTGACTGAAAAACGTGTGGGACCCACGTCTTCGCTGGGGATTATCGCTGGGGATTGTATCCCTGACGAGTATTCCCCAGCGACCATTCCCCAGCGACATGTCGTTGGGGAAAACCCCGAAATGTCGCTGGGGAAAACCCCGATTGTTGTAGTGTTTAACCTCTTTTTTTTCACAAAATTTTAAGCCTTAAAAAATTAAACAACATCGGAATGTCAAACATAGTCTCAGTTTGCGCCATATAATTTCATAACTAAAACTAAAAAAATTACATGACAAATACATAACAACACTATATTTAACTTGATAATTTATTCACTAAAGCGACACATAAGTCAGATCAAACATAATTCTTGTTACTCAACAATTTCGACAAGATAAACGAACTTATATCATTATAATCTAACATACACACATGACCCCAACATAGGATACACACAACAGTAACCAATTCAAAATAATTTACCCATCACTCATATACATACATAGATTATTGTTTATATTATCTCGAGGATCAAATTCAACATACCAATGTTCTTTAATTTTAAAGATTCATTGACAAAATCATCATCATCTAAATTTTCTTGATACACTAGCTTACGGCTTCGACCAGCTAGTACACAAAACAACCACTATAAATTAGATATATACATAGGTTATAGCTCATATACATGCCACAAATAAACATGAACATACCGCACGCTTTAGTTTTTGAAGGGTCACCCATAAGATCAACATCATCACAGAATCTTTTTGATACACAAGTCTACCACTTTGATGAACTTGTTTACATACAAAAACTAATACTGAAGAAAGAGTAAATCAGTAAACTTACCCACATGCGGCTTTAGGGAGTTTTAAGTGTGGCGGCGGCGGTGCGATGGTTTGACTACCAGTCATTCTTGGTTTATATATATATATATATATATATATATATATATATATATATATATATATATATATATATATATATATATATA
>BQNB010022292.1:49148-60666 GCA_026074375.1 Tanacetum coccineum | reverse complement strand
AGTGAAATGCAAAGGATAATACGGTTGTGTTCTGGCAAAGGAATAATTTTCGCAAACATCCTGATAAGACAATGTGTTGTTGATAAGTTAAAGGGTGCTTGGATTGAAATTTAGTTAGCTTATTCTTGTAGTTTATGGCTTATTTGTTTTTTTTGAAAAGTTCTATATTAAGAATATGCTTCTTAAACGTAATACTTTTTTATTTTATTTTTTATAGGTTAAATTTATCGTTTTGGTGTTGCCATTTTTCTGACGTAAAGAACATATCAGGGTGAAGATCCAGCGTTGGGGGAATTGATGCTTCCTATTTGTATTACAGACGATTTTTCACTTTTCAAGGTAATGGGCGTGATTCATTCGAAGAACGACATGACCCATCTGCAAGCCCCAACAACCTGTCCAAAAGTGTCGCCTAAATATCCCTGAACGTAGAGCAAAATTACAGTGAGTATGCCTCTTAACAAAACCGAATCTTATATAATTTAATATTTTTGTACGACTTGCATTAAGGTTGACACCCTTATATTTTTAGAAGTCGCGCAGTTTGGTTTGCTCTAATTCGGTTATGGTTACTTTTGGATATGTCAAACAGAAACTGATTTTAGTAATGTTATTACTTGGGGCTTTTTTTATTGAAATCTGTATGTGATCAGAATATAATATGACAAATGGGTGTCTTTGGGATTACCTATTAAACTTGCGTATTTGTTTGTAGCTTTTGATGCACATATAAGACTTGCTGGAGATGGAAAGAAGGGCGCGTGGGTGGGTTTAGTAATGGGTTAAAACAAGCGAAAGTGGGTCATTTCTTAAAACAAATCTAGCGCATCCCCTGAAGACTGATGAGTACATACTAACTTTGCATATTTATTACATGCTATGTTAACAGCATTCCATTTGAAGTAGCTATTTTTATTTTACATGCTCCTTTCAGCTGTGTCACCAAACGAACTTATTTTTAATGGTAGTCTAATTTCTAAAAAAAATAATCTCATGCTATGATAAGCTATTGATAAGTTCGCACGACAAACATACCCTTATACTAGTAAAATTTTTTTTTATATGAATGTATAATAAATAAAAACAATGTAAACATAATACGTTTTTCTGTTTATATTGCAAAACCAAAAAACCAAACTAAAAATCGAATATTTAATTCGATTCAGTTTTCTGGTTCTCCTGTGGGTTTTAACTGAATTGTGAACATTTAGACCCAAAATAGAAGATTTTAGTATTTGAGGATATTTGGGTTAAAACCAAAAATTATAATATAGTTGAAGTATGTCCCTTCGTAAAAAAGTTGAAAAAAGAAAGAAAAGTTATTATGGTTTGTTCTTATCAAGTCTATTTCATATTCAGGCGCGTATGATACGAAACGAATAAAATTACGAGCAAATGCATGAAGCAGTATCAGAGACATAAACGACTCGGACGCTCATCTTGGTCTTAAAGCCGATTTAGTCGAACACCTTTGGCGTTGAGAAAATGAGCACTAAGTTTTATTGCATTGTTTTTTATTTTATTTTAATTATGGTAATGTTTTATTTTAATTGATGAAATTTGAATTAAAAAAAAGTGTTCGGTCACCCGTTCGGTCGGATTACAGGAGTTTGATCACTGTTTGGTTTAAGAGAAAGAAAGCTAAGGTGGCGCTGATGTGACAGTCTAGTTTGATCACCTGGTTTGGTCTGATTACTCTTAGAGTCTTAATCTTATGAAAAAGCTTTAACTTGTGTATGTTTAATGGAAATGGTGTTTGTATAGTAGGACCCAATAAAAGGTATGCACCGTATGTTGTGGGTTTTTGGCCTTTTGTGTATGTTATAGTCATTTGAGTCTTAACCATTGAGTTAAAGATTATTATATAAATTTAATTTTATCAAGTATAATAATGTGTTAAATTTTATTGACATATGGTCAATGTTATAAATAGCGTGAAGCGTGACGTAGCGGCATAGCCAAGCCTCAAGCTTTAGCGTGAGGCGTTGCGTCATAGCGTTTTTAAGGCGTGACTCAAAGCGGCAAAAATTATTTATTGAGTGGTCAATAGTAATTAGCTACTAGGCTTAAAATTGAGTTATAGAGTTACTAAGCACGAATCTCATGCAACCCAAATCATAAATACTTGTAAATAAGCTCAAGTCCAATAAATATCTTTAAAAAAATTCAAAAAAAAATCTCTTAAAAGCTTCAAAAAAACGCGCCACGCCTTGCGCTATAGCGCGCTATATCACGCTTTATCACGCTTTATTGCACGTCACGCCTAAAGGCGACGCCTTGGCCTGTTTCGTAACGTGAAGGCTACGCCTCGCGCTATATTTAGAACCCTGCATATGGTTGAGAAAGGTTGGAAAATGTTAATTAAACTTTTATTATAACTTAATCTATGACTAGTGGCGGAATTAGATTTTAAAAAGAACGAGTACGTAAAATTTTCAAATTCTGATACTCGTATAAAAAGTATGATTTACTTTTCACATACTAGTACTAATGGAGTAACACTAACTGCACATGGAAATATAAACCGTTAATTTTGACAGGGTGCAATTAGTAAAATTCAAAAAGTTTTTATACAAAAATCTACTTCTTATACAAAGGAAGGTTTGGTCAAACAAATCTCCTCCCAAAACCCCTTATCGATAAACACGTGTCTTTTTTTATTTATAGGAACCGTTGGATTATTTTCTATCAAAATGATGTTGACTATCAAAACCCGCCCCCAATTTTCTTGCCCTAAACCCACCCCAAAATTTTCTCAGTCCTAATTAACTTACCAAAAACCTTAAAATTTGAGATCCAACGTTATTATTCTACCAAAATGTAAATCTGTATATTAATTTAACCACAAACATTCACACATTCACAATTATTAATACTCATAATAAACCCTCTCCCAATAGGATTTGACAATAATAAAACAGGAATTGTTGATTTAACAATTCATCAATTCATTATTTTATCATCCACTGAAACAGGTGATTCCATGGGTTAATTTACAATCATGTACAAAAAACAATCATTTCCAGGGTATAGGTTTTCGATTATTATGTTTTTTTATAATTTTTATACTTTATTATAATATTTAACACTTCATACTTCATGATGATAAAGTAGATATACGTATTGAAAAACATTATTCCATCATTATTTTGTAGGTTTTGAACTTATGATAGTAAATAAAACTAATCAAACAACTACGCCATAATATATGTATTAAGATATTCCATTTTTTTTTTAATATTATATGTTAGAGAATAATAGCGGATAAAAATTGTGTTTAATGATAATGATAACATTAAACAAGAGGTTTTCAAAAAAAAAAATCCCAAACATTACGGAAATGAAATCCCCCCATATCCAACCAATAAAAACCCCACACCTAAACACCCGGTACTGAAATTGGTGTCACACAGCACTCTCCTCCCATAAACGCACTACCGTTCACGATAACACGCTAGGCGAGTCTTAAATATATTTATAATGTAACCGTTGGAATTACTTTCTAACAAAATGATGTTTGACTATCAAAACCGCCCCATTCTTGGCCCTAAACCACCCCAAAATATTTACCAAGATACCTAAATAACAACCAAAACCTTAAAAATTCGAAATCCACGTTTTTATTCTACCAAAATGTAAATCTAGTATATTAAATTAACCATAAACAATCTCACATTCACAATTATAAATCCCAAAATAAAACCCTCTCCCAATAGGATTTGACAATAATAAAACAGGAATTGTTGATTTAACAATTCATCAATTCATTATTTTATCATCCACTGAAACAGGTGATTCCATGGGTTAATTTACAATCATGTACAAAAAACATCAATTTTCCAGGTTAGGTTTTGATTTTATGTTTTTATAATTTTTATACTTTATTATTATGTTATCACTTCATATGATATAGTAGATATACGTTTGATAAACATTATTCCAGCTTTATGTTGTAGGTTATGAACTTATGATAGTAATATATCTATTCAAACTACCCTTTTGTATGTTTTATATATTACATTTTTTAATTTATGTTTATGATATAGCGGAATAAATTTGTGTATTGTTATGAATACTATTAGATCATTGGTTTAAAAAAAATCAATAATTTAGGTATGTTTTGAAAAATTGTAATATAAAACCGAAAGTCATTTATGTTTGTGTTAATGCTTAAAAATTATTATACTTGTCTACTTTTGTCATTGTATAATGAAGACCAACTAGTTTTTTGTCAAAGTGTCGTTCACAAACTTTTAAATTCGTGCTATTTTGTGACCATTTTACCCCCACTTTTTTCAAATTTTGAAGGGTACAATGGTCATTTTACATGCAAAAATAGTCGCAGAATACACACAATGGCACGAATTTAAAAGTTGAGCGACACAATGACAAAAAAATAGTTGTCTACATACAATGACAAAAAGTGGCAAGTATAATACATTTTTAGGCAATTAACCCTTTATGTTTATGTAACAATCTTTCCTGTTTTTGGGGAATGATTTTGAATACATAAATCCTTTCCTTATCCACCTAAATTTTTAAAAATTTGAATAACATTTTAACCTATTCCATCCACTATAAATTGGTGTTTCTTATACACAGATCATCACTCATCTTATTCCATCTCCCTCAATTTTCCAGGTTAATTTTGGATTTTGTGCTTTTTAAGAATTTTATACTTAATGAAGGTGATTTCTTTGTCTTGCAGATGCCGTTCTTGGCAACATTCAGCCTTTTTGCTGAATTCTACTAAACCTGATGTGTCTAAGCTTAGACGGCAAGACATTGGTCGCATATCTTTATTCACTTCAAAGGAATAATTATCAGATCATTAGAGCTGCTTGCATTGTCTCATTATGATGTCCCTACATTGGTAAGTGTTACCTTCACAATTTTAATTAAGGGGGTGTTTGTTTAATCTTATATAGTCGGCTTATAGCAACAAACACCCCCTAAATACGTAGTAATGACTCCTTTTTATGGTCCCATAGTCTGTAATCGCATTCTGGATGGTGGAGCTTCAGTCGACCGCACAAGCAACTTGATAACTTTCCGATCGTAAGCGCAAATATCACAAATGTCGCTACTTTATACACATGTTTCCATTTAAAAATTTTAAACAATTAACCAAACTACATATAAACATAAGAAAATATTTCCGATCATCATTTAGGCTGCCGTTGAGGAAGGTCTTGTGGTGGGTGGTGGATGCACGTTATTGCGTCTTGCTGCTAAGGTTAACAAGCTAAGCGTGTTGCTATTTTTTGACATTTCATGGCTCACATAAGATTTCTTCAGGCATTTTATTGGCAGAAAATTAGCACGCTAAAGGGTGTTTGGATAGTAAACTGCCCCTACAACAAACATACAATGACCATTCAATTCTTGAAACTTCAACATCACACTTTAAACTTATAAATCATTAAGTTTATAAATGTGTTGTTGAGTTTTATTATTAAATTATTGAAAATACAGTTGTTTGATTGAATGCATTAATGTGTGGATTCAGTTAAGTTAATGTGCTCCGGTAAAAGACATCTGGGGTTATTAGATCCTAATTATGGTGGACAGTGGACACAAGATTTGTGAGGCAGTAGCTCTAGATAGGCTGAATCAAGTTGTTTGGAGCATACTCTGAAGCATGAACATGATGTATAGTTTGTTTTGACATAAGAGATAGAAAGAGATAGTGCCCTTGGTTTCAACCAAAAGACGAGCCAAAGCTTTGGGTTACTCTGTTGTGATTGATATTTATTTCTCATATAGGCAATTCACTTCCTTGACAAGCTGCTCCTGTATGATCATCAAGAAAGACCAACTACTAAAGAAGCAATGGTAAGTTTCTTAGACCCTATCCGGCACTGACACCAACTGGATATTAGCAATTTTGTGCAACTATATATCGTCAATAGGCATTAGCAACTAAAACCCCTTTCTCCTTTTTCATGTATTGTTATCGTGTGAACATGCTTCATACTTGAGGCCATACATCACAGATTAAATGTCAATGACATCATGCCTGAACTTTAGATTAATATGATGATGTTCCGTACTTCTCGATTATGCGTAAAGGGTATTAAATTGATTGTTAAATCTGTAAATCGAAACGCATACATTATGGTAAGTTAAACCTCTGAATAAAGCCTAAAATTTTAAGTTGCTCTTTTCTGGTTAGTGTATGCCAGTAGGTTTTATTTTAACTTTCTATTTGCAGATTGCCATAACCAGAAAAGAGATTTTTAAGAGCTTCTCAGATGACAACAGATTTGATAATTAGTAAGATTCTACGTATACTCAAAGTGAAGATTGCCATAACCATAAAAAGGATTCTAAGAGCTTCTCAGATGGCAACAAATTTCGATAATTAATAAGATCTAGGTATAACTCAAAGTGAATTCCTCCGGGATGCTATTCTCATTCTTACATTGTGGTGTAAGTCTTGCAATTGCAATTTTCCACAGTTCCATATGTTGGACATTGGACTAAAATCATTAGGACAAAATTATGGTTATTGTTAATTTGATGTTTTTGCCGGATATGTAAGAATTAAAGTAGCAACAATTTGCCAAAGGTTGTATATTGGTTTTGCAAATTTTGGGCAAATGCATGATTTGTCGTATTTTGACCAACAATGAAAGATTATCAAAAAAATAAGCATATTGTCTGAACAACTTTATCAAACTTGAATCCTGAGTCATCTTTTGACCCATTGCATAAGTAGCATAACATTTTAGACCTTCGGTTGATGTAGCACCGAGTACAAGTAAGTTATGTATATTTCATATGTCAACTTTGTGATGTTCAAAAGGTTCTTTGTTCTCCTCATAATAGAAAAGGTAACCTATTTTACGATTATGACTCACATAAACTTATTCTTAGTGCAAACATTATAGTAAAGTCTAACGATAACTTAGAAACTATGTTAATAATTTTATCTTGAAGCTAGCCGCCCATAGGGCGAGCCTTGAGGCTAGTTAGTAATAAATCAACATTTCACTAGGGTTTCTTGACACTGCAAGGCACCTCCTACTTTCTTGAGTGTCTATTGCCCCACACACATTATTTTGGCATGGACGAAAAAGGGCTATTAGGCTGCTCACTATAGTGACCACCAGCGACCTACATTTTCTCCTGCCACATCAACTTTCTCTCTCCGGCGATCTACATGCGACTTTTTACCACTATAAGGCGACCTTTATTTTTTTTCAATTTTTTTTACAATAAACTTAAATTTCATTAAATAATACAAACATTATTAAAATATTAAAATAATAAAATGACTAAACTAATGTTGATTTTCATGATTTCAAATCTGTTCCACTAAATCGGCTTTTAGGCTTAAATGAGTTGTTCTGTTGATTATCTCTCGAGTAACTTCCATCGATTCTTGATGCGTTCTTACGGGATCATCATCACGGTGTTGTTCCTCTTGAAAAAATTCGGAACATATCGCTATCTCGTTGTCATGAATTATCATATTATGTAATATGATGCATGTGTACATTACATCCGATAGTCTACGTCGTGACATCCCTCGAGCCGGATGTTTAATTAACTTCCACTTCTTCTTTAATACACCAAAAGCTCGTTCCACATCTTTCCTTGCTGCTTCGTGCTTCGTCTTATACAATATTCGTTGATTATTCGTACCCGGATTTTTAATAGATTTAATAAGAACAGACCATTGCGGATATATCCCGTCAGTAAGATAATATCCCCTTTTATAAGGCACGTTGTTAGCCACGAATGAAACATCTTGTGCTTTCCCCGATTTGAGATCATTGAAAAGAGGGGATTGACGTAAAATGTTCACGTCGTTATTAATCCCGGAGACACCAAAGAACGCATGCCAAATCCTTAAATCATTAGAGGCTATCGCTTCCAATAAAATGAATGGATCTGGCCCGTGATCACTCCTACAAAATTGAGCTTTGAATGCAACTGGACAATTCTCCCACGACCAATATGTACAATCAATGCTTCCTAACATCCCAGGAATTCCATGCTTTTCCTCTTGATAAGCATAGAGTTTTTCCATGTCAGTATATGTCGGCTTTCGTAAAAACTCTTCACCATATAACTCCATGATGGCCTTACAAAACATTTGGAGACACTTACAGGCTGTTGTCGCACTCATTTGCAGATATTCGTCCAACGCATCAGGAACGGCTCCGTATGCCATTTGACGAATTGCGAAAGTACACTTCATCAATGACGAAATACCAGCTCTTCCCGTACAATCAGTTGTTTGTTGAAAAAGGGGAAATAATCGGTTACCTTTCGAACAATTTAAGTGAATAGTTTTCGGCTCATTCTGAACCGCGTACGGAATGTTGCTTCCTCATATTGTGGGTGTTCGGAGAAGTAAGCAACCACTAAACGATTATGAGCACCGTAACGATCCCTTTCTACTGGGGTTTGTTGGATTTTTGGCTTTGACGCTTCATATGCCGCTTGACAGGCCTCCGTAAAAATAGTAAGCTCACTGTTAACTTCATCTTCATTGTCCGAAGAGTTATACAAAAATAGATCGTAAGATATTTGTGAAAGTGTATAGAGAGAATTTGTTTGAATGTGTATAGAGAATAGTGGTTTGAATTTGTGAAAAAAATTGTGAAACGAGTTGGGTATATATAGTGTTAAATTTTAAAAGTTAAACAAGTTTTTTTTATATACTATATGGTGTACCATTGGATTTTTTGGACAAATACTTCCCACGACACCGGTCGTTCCAACGATCGAAATCGTGAACGACCAACATGCGACCGAAATACGTGCTATAGTGACGACCAAATGGGACTTCGGTCGACTAAGCCCAACAACCGATCCATAGTGACTGGTCTTATTCACCCACATATAAGAGCAAAAAGTGCAGTAACACTCAAGTTATTTTTATATGTGTATCTAAAAGTTATTGTTATCTGTGCGTCTTCAGTAACTTGCATCTGACTTACACTTTTGAGACTCACCATACCCAATTAAAACACAAAACCACAAAAAAAAACTAATAAAAAAAAGCAAAACACATAACCAACGAGCAAGTCAACGTGCACAACCAACCTAACTTGTCGGTTCAATAATTTGGATGTGTGTTAGTTCCACGTGTGCCTAACGAGCTTGAGCTCGTTACTATACCTCATACTCTAAAACTAGGCGTTATGGTGGACATAACCCCCCGTGGCGTCGCATCATCACGCGCGCAGGGGCGGATCTACTTGGAGCACAGGGTATGCACATGCACGTGCATACCCTGTGTAAATTATAGCTAGTGTAAAAAGATTTGAAATTTTTCAAAAATAACCACAAAATACACTAAATATTTATGAGTGCACACCCTTTAAAAGACAAGAAAAACGCGAGTTAATCTAAGCTACCATTGTTGAAAATCAAAAAAAAAAAGAAAAAAAAAGTGCTGGTGTTCTTAGTTCAGCGGCAGAGGCACTCTTGAAGAAGGAAGAGTTAGAAGTAGTTAAACAATAATATATCTTTTTTTACTAACCCAATTAGGTTTTATTTTATTTGAGATCAGCTTGGGTCAACCCATTTCCCTCTTCCAGGCCCAATTCCCTTAAACTTACACATATTTGTTTTTTTATTTATTCATTGAGCAAGTGTTAAGAGTTTTATGGTTATTTAAAAATTAGCTGGTTCATTTACGATTTATGAACTAAGACAAGCAAGATTACTCGCGCGTTGCTGCGAGTCGTTAATTTTTCACGCGTTGTTGCGGGGAATTATTATTTTTTGTTTTTTTATTTTGTGCGGATTTATTTTTTCGGCCTCATGTTTAATAGTTTGTATTTTTATTATATGGGCTTATGTGTTGCGCTAATGTTTAAAGGTTTTTTTTTTTGGTTACGGGGTTTTTTTTTTGTAATATAATTTTATGAGATTACGTGTGCTTTAAATGAGAATCGCGCGTCACTGCAGGCCATTTTTTAATTGTATTTTGTGCGGGTTTATTTTTTCGGTCTCATGTTAAATAGTGCGGGTTTATTTTTGAGTTAAAATTTTATTTTTATTTTTTTCTATTTCTTATTTGTGCGTGTGCATTTTTTCGGTCTCATGTTTAATAGTTTTTTTTGGGCCTCATGTCGCGGGTATTTTTTGATTTGAATAAATCAGTACTTTTGTAATTTTTTTTCCTATTTTGTGCCAAGGATTTTTTTATATTACCTACGTGAAAAAATAAAACGGAAAAAAAAGCTAAATGGGCCGGCCCAAAATGGGAGCCGAATCTGGATAACAAGAACCCGACCCGAAAACCGCAACCCAAAAGATCGATTTTTTTTATTAACTTTGCTAAAAAAACGTGCATACCCTGCTCCGGATTCCTAGATCCGCCACTGGTTCCAGTGATCAAATTGGAAAACAATCAGCGGACCCGTTTAATATTTATTCTTTGCTTAATAAGAATAAATTGAAGGAAAATAAGGAGTCGAACACTAACGAAAGCTTGAA
This sequence comes from Tanacetum coccineum, assembly GCA_026074375.1. NCBI lineage: Eukaryota > Viridiplantae > Streptophyta > Magnoliopsida > Asterales > Asteraceae > Tanacetum > Tanacetum coccineum. The sequence goes on along the minus strand of BQNB010022292.1, from coordinate 50,205 downwards.
GTATCCTCCCGGTTTCACGCCAAGTGAGGATGTTGAAGCCAACGGTCAGATGGATAATCAGAGGATGAGTTTTGATTGTGAAAAAGGTAATGAAAGAAATGTTTCTGATGAAATGAATTCTAACGTGAGGTATAACAGGTCTAAAAAAGAAGGCATGGAATATGTGAGCTCGGGACATTTTAAAAAAAGTGAAGTACCTCGGACAGGTGGGTCTTTATTAACGGTGATGGAGGAATTGATTAAGGTGGGTCAAACTATGGGTTATAATATGGAAGGATGTACGAAGAATATTGAAGAGATCATCGAGTCGCAAGGAGTGGATGGAGTTTTACGATGAATATGTTGTCTTTAAACATACAAGGCCTTAACCCTAAGGCTAAAAAAGATTGGGTAAAGGAGTTATGTGTCTCAAATAAGGTGAATTTTCTTACTTTGCAAGAAACTAAAATGGAGTCCATTACGTTGTTTGATATTAAGAAATGTTGGGGTAATTTTGTGTTTGACTTTGTGCATAGCGATTCTGTTGGTAATTCGGGTGGGATTCTATGTGTTTGGGATCCTAACTCGTTTAAGAAATTAAATACAACGATATCAGATTATTTTGTTATGATCCGAGGCAATTGGGTTAATAATGGCAAATTGTTTCTTATTATTTCGGTATATGCCCCGCAAGAGTTTTCAGAAAAGAAATTGCTATGGGATTATTTGGGTAAAGTGATAGCAAATTGGAAAGGTGAGGTGATTATTATGGGTGATTTTAACAAGGTTCGTAATAAAAACGAAAGATTTGGATCGATTTTTCATGTGCAAGGGGCGAATGATTTTAATACTTTTATCTCTATGGCGAATTTAGAAGAGATCCCTCTTGGAGGATGTTCTTTTACGTGGTGTCATAGATCCGCTTCAAAGATGAGTAAACTTGATAGATTCCTTATGTCTGAAAGTTTATTGAGAGAGTGGCCTAATTTCTTAGCCATCACTTTGGATAGATACCTTTCGGATCATCGTCCTATATTGTTGCGAGAATCAGCGCATGATTATGGGCCTATTCCATTTC
>BQNB010022292.1:25000-42598 GCA_026074375.1 Tanacetum coccineum | reverse complement strand
TTCCCGGTCCACTCAAGCTTCCTAGCCTTAGCTTGCAATTAGTTTAGGGAAATCCGATATCCTAAGATGATTATCGACTTACATTTATCTTGTAGCATACTTGATAAACGGCTTGAGATTTTTGTAATGCTTTCTTCATGCTTGGATTATGCATTCGACTATTTGAGTTCTAGTATGGGGTTTTTAAGTCTTAGGCTAGGAAACATTAAGGACAATTGACTCACGCGAGACGACCCCTCAAAACCTATCTATATATGATATAAATACACCAAGGGACGAAATTACGCGAGAGCAAGATAACCGGAAGCAGTACAGAGTGTCCCCGGGTCGCAATTGAACAAGAAGATAATTAAGGAACATAAGCTAGAACAAGCATAAAAGCTAGGAATGACAAAAACACTTTAAAACTTTCGACTAAGGCATAAACAAACTCAAATAAACTTAAGAAAAATCAAATTAGCTAACCTAACTCTAAATAAGCAAACAGTAAAGGAAAATGGTTTAATCTATTCTAAAAAGCTAATCTAATCTTAAACAAGCTGAAATAATAAGCTGATAAGCTAAAATGAACTACCAGTACTAACAGTTTTAACTGACAGTACTAACTTGGAGTTAGTACTGCTAGTGTTAGTTAGTACTGCTACCTTTGAAATCCAAGAAAATGAACTAGCAGTACTAACTTGGAGTTAGTACTGCTTGTTCAAAACAGCCTTTAACTTTTTCAAAAATCATTTTTATTTCAAACTTATTAAAAACAGATTATCAAATAACAAAGTAAAACACTTATAAGCAATTTTCAATCCATAATAAGCACTTAAATAAGCATGAATTAGTCTAGCAGTATAAACTTAAAACTAGCAGTTTTAACAAATAAACTAACAATTCTGCAATAGACAAGTAAAGTAAGAAATAGAGAGACTTACTACACCCTTGCTCAAAACAGGGTCAAACAATGAATCTACAAGCTCTAGCTTGCATAAAACAAGCTAGTGAGAGTCCATAAGCCCATCCAGAACTGGCTTATCATCCATAACATAAGCTGTGGTATATGTGAGAGTGATTTTTGTAATTTTCTCTTAACTACTTAACTTTTTAAACTTACTTAATTAGAGCAGCTTATAAACAAGCTGTGTTGAGAGCTTTTTAAACACAAAACAACACAATGAAGAAACTTAACACTTGAAATGGTAAATTGACTTGAAAACTCAAACTTGCATTAAAACTTGAAAATGTTACAAAGCTGAAAGTAAAAGCTGTAAATGACTGAAAATGAACTAGCAGTACTAACTTAGAGTTAGTACTGTTAGTGTGAAGTTAGTACTGTCCTAAAAATGAACTAGCAGTACTAACTTAGAGTTAGTACTGCTTGTTCAAAACAGCCTTTAACTTTTTCAAAAATCATTTTTATTTCAAACTTATTAAAAACAGATTATCAAATAACAAAGTAAAACACTTATAAGCAATTTTCAATCCATAATAAGCACTTAAATAAGCATGAATTAGTCTAGCAGTATAAACTTAAAACTAACAGTGTATCAAATAAACTAGCAGTTCTGCAATAGATAAGTAAAGTAAGAAAAAGAGAGACTTACTACACCCTTGCTCAAAACAGGGTCAAACAACAAATCTACAAGCTCTAGCTTGTATAAAACAAGCTAGTGATAGTCCATAAGCCCATCCATAACTGGCTTATCATCCAATAAGTAAGCTGTGGTATGTTTGAGAGTGATATTTGTTATTTTCTCTTTACTACTTAACTTTTTAGTTTTACTTAATGAAAACAGCTTATAAGTAAGCTGTGGTGAGAGCTTTTTGAACACAAAACAACAAGATTAAGAAACTTAACACTTGTATTGTAAATTGACTTAAAAAAAACTTCAAACTTGCATTAAAACTTAGAAATGTTACAAAGCTGAAAGCAAAAGCTTTAAATAATTAAAAACAAGCTAAGTTATAAAAATTAAAGAAAAACTAGTTACTCTTCATGATTTACAAGAAGCTCTATATATATAGCCGAAGTATTGGACTTCCAATCTGTTGTGTGTGCTTCTTAGGGAGAGATAAAACCAAGTGTGCTAGTTGTGTGAGGAGAGACTAAAGAAATTCCCCAAGCCTTGAATTCTTTGTGCTTTTTGGAACCCCAATCTCAGCCATTCGAAAGTGCTTTGGGAATGGGAGAGGATTGCCAACATGGACTTTATAAAGTGGGATGTGTAGTAGTAGGGTGTTGAAGTGATTTGGCAGAGAAGTATGGGAGCAAAACCGGGGTGCTTGGCTGGTTTGGTATTGGCGGGAAATGGGAAAGAAAAGGTATACAAGTTGGGCTGTGACAGAGAGAGGTTGAAGATGAATTAAGGGAATGTTTGGTTTGTGTACAAGAAAGGCCCCTCCACATCTTTCCTCTTTTCATTCTCTTTTTCCCATTTTCTTTCTTTCATAAATGAAGTTCCCCAAATTGGCATAATCAGCCCCCGTGGTTTATATGATAATATAACTTAGGGGTTTGGCATTTTTGACCCCTCAAGTTATATTTTTCTTTGCTTTTTTCTTCTCGGAGTAGACTTTACTTTGATTTGGCTTCGTCTCCACACACTTTTCCATCCCGTGTCCTGTTTTGTCTCTTTTTGATTGGTTTTTCGTCCTTTTGTGAGATATCCGTTCCTGCACAACACAAATGCAAAACAAACATATATTTGGCAGTTTTTGTCTGTTTTTGGTCATTTAAGCTCGTTTTTAGAGGTAAAAGATATGTGTAATTAAGCACATATCAAATCCCAAACAATCGGTAACTTGTGTGTCCTCACGCAATGTTATGAAGTAACATGGAGGCCCCATTTTCACCATTTTCTGAATTTACCTAAATTACAAACTAATATTTTTGGATTTTCTCATTTTTTAACAAGTTTGACTTTCTTTAATTTATTACACTGGGATCATAGAATGAAAAGCGCCGTAGAGTGATCTACGGGATGGTCCTGACGTGATAATTTTCATTCGTTCCTCGATTTTTCACAAGTTCCAAGCTAAGCAATTAAACAAGAATCATTGTCGTTATAAGTTTAGATGTTAGGCCTCATATTATGGCTTGTGAACTTCAACTCCCAACATGGATGATACGATTGAATGTGTGTACTCATTTAATTTAACCATAGACAACTGATTTTCATAGTCATAATTCAAAATGAATTCATGACTCAATAGCAACCAATTATTAAGGACTTCGTTAACTTGACTTCGAGGCATTTAAATGTTAGACACTTTTTGCAACATATTCACATTATAATCATAAGATTCTTTAAGGCTTGGAATAGCGTTGCTTAGTTTGAACCCCTACCTCGTGGTTAACGGCAGGTAGGATTATCACGACAAACGAAAGATGTTCTTAGTTTGAAAACCCACCCCGTGCTAGCGTATGGGAAATCACATCAACACCGTATTCCTAATTTTATGGGCTAAGGATTAGTGTCTTAGTTTGAACCTCTCACCTAGACCTTTCTTTCAATGGAGATATCACGACACCCAAATCTTAACTAGTAGTAAAGACGTCTTAGTTTTGAACCCCCAACCTCGTGGTTTAGCGGTAGTGGGTATCACGACACATCTTTTACTTGCTTTCCATAAAATTAACTGCATGCTTCATTGGCACAAAATTTCAATATTCATCGCATTTTTAATGCATTCACATTTCATTTTGATTCTTTGGCATATATCTTTTAATTAAATCACTACAATATCTGCTTTGAAAACTCAAGTTAGCAAATTTGAAGCTTTTCTGAAAACATCGATTGACTTAGTTGAATTAAATTGAGTACGTATGATTAGGTGGATTAGAAATTCACGGGAGAGAAAACCACAAGTTACTCGTATAAGTTTTTAGAAGAATCTTGCTTAGCACATAAACTTATATTTAACTCTATCATTTCTCGTTCTTCACATTATTAAAATTCAAAGCTATAGAATTCGTGAAAGCTTGGCCTAAAGGAACTAGCTAGGGCTCAACACGCCCGATCAAGTCAACAATATTCTATTTCTACCCAAAAGAAAAACCAAAACTGTGACAAAACACTTATAATATTTTTGAAAAATTTTTAATTTTTTCATTTTTTTGGTATTTTGGTTGGTTAAAAAGGGGTTTACGTGGTAACAATGCTGCAGGCAACAATCAAATCGCAAAGGATAACCCTCCAAACTAGAACTAAACATCGTCCTCGATGTTTTGAAGGGGTTGTACTACATTAATCCTAAGGCCGTTTATGAGGTATGCCAAAAGATAAAACGTTAGTCGATAAGATTAGGATATCGGATTCCCAAATGAAGCTGAGGATGTGAAACTCTTGATTAAATGGACACTGAGAGTCTTCACCAATCCGGGCCTCAATCTCTGGACAATAACCACACAACAACATGGAAACACGGGTAATGGAAAAGACAAGCTATCTTACACAACAACAACACTTATTTATATTACAACTACGGATAAGCATGGGGTGCCTCCCACGAAGCGCTTGTTTAGGGTCGCGATGCTTGACCCATCACAAGGATTTATTGATCCTTGGGGAAAGTTTGGAGATCTGGAACTACCAAGTGTGGTACGTTCCCTCCAAAGTAATGCTTGACGCGGTATGACCATTCACTTGAAAATTTGTGCCCGTTGGCTTGAGAAAAGTCAACAGTGCCGTACGGGAAATACTCATAGTGATGGTGAAAGGGGCCATTCCAACGGGATTTTTAGTTTGCCGAGAAAATCTTTAATTGGAATTAAAGCCAGGGAGACTCGATACCATGTTGAAAAACACGGTTTTTGATTTGGAGTTTTGGAAGCCTCTTTGTTTTGGTCTTATAGATCAAAGAGTTTCATAGGCATGATTCGAAGTTCATTAAGTTCATTGAGTTGAACTTTCGGATGATCACCCGTAATTATAGGATCGATGTTTGCTTGCATTAGGCCGTTGGCTTTTGTGCTCAAGCTCTCGATCGGAAGATGGATGCCTTTCCATACAAAGCTTATGTAAGGAGTAACACCCTTTGGTGTTTTGTACTGTGTGGAAGGCCCATAGTGCATCATTAGTTTGTCCGACCAGGAGGCACGGTTTCACCATATGGTCCTTTCAAGGGTTTCTTTTGTTAAGCCACGATTTGGTACTTCCACTTTGCCCACTAGGTTTGTGGGTGGATAAGCGTAGGTGAGGGGGGCCGGGGGGCGGGGGGGGGGCGGTTAGTGGAGAGGGGGAGGTGAGAGACGGTGAGTAACTCCATATTTCTGCATGACCTTTGCAAACTGGTCATTACAAAAATGGGTTCCGCGATCCACTTATGATTGCACGGGGAGCGCCAAATTGTTGCGAAGAGAGATTTCAGAAAATTTGCAAATCTACGTCGATGGCATCATTGGTGGGGAGTGCTTTCGCTTCAACCATTTTGACAATAGCGATGCCACAGAGAATATATTTGTTCCCTCGTGAGACGGGAACGGGCCCATAAAGTCGATGCCCCAAATGTCAAAGATTTCACAAACTTGGATGGAGTTTTGAGGCATCTCATCACGTTGTGAAGTTTTTCCTTGACGTTGGCACGAGTCACAGTTCTTGACAAACTCGTGGGCATCTTTATAGATGGTGGGCCAGAAGAAACCGGAGTCAAAGATCTTTTTGGCTGTGAGGTTTGCACCATGATGTCCCCCGGTGGGTCCATTGTGGCAAGCTGAGAGAATCTCAAGAGCTTCATTGCCGTGCACACATCGCCTGATCACTTGATCCGCACAAATTTTAAACAAGAAGGGGTCGTCCCAGAAATAGTGTTTAACATCTTTGAAAAACTTGTTTTTCTGCTGGGTCGACATGCCCTTCACAATGAATCCACCCGCGTGGTAATTTGCAAAGTCGGCAAACCACGGGGTTCTAGAATCTCCACGAAAGGTCACCATATTTAACGTCTCAAGAGGAAAACTTTCATTTATCTCTTTAGGATCATTGACGTTTTCATACGGGTTTTCCCCATTGGACGATGATCGGCTTGCGAAGGTTCTCGGTCTTTAGTATCAATAACTTTGAAGTCAAATTCTTGGAGGAGGAGAACCCATCTGGAAGAGCAATCTCCGCCTTGGCTCCTTTTTTTTGCAAAGAGATATTAAGGGCAGAATGGTCCGTATGCACTATGCTTTTGTTCATGATGAGGTAAGCTGATTTTCGAAGCATTACACTATGGCAAGTAATTCTTTGTTCAGTCGTAGTGTAGTTCGTTTGTGGCTTAAATTCGGTCTTAATAGCATAGTGGATTAGGCCGAATGTTTCTCATGTCGTTGCCCCAAACTGCACCTATGGCGAAATCGCTTGCATCGCACATAAGCTCAAATGGAAAGGTCCCAGTTTGTGAGGCAATCAAGATTGGAGCTTAGTAAGTCTTCTTTCATTGTTTGAAGCTCGAAATGACAGTCATCGGAACGATTGAATGGAGTATTCTTCTCAAGGAGAGGTGTCATTGGTCGGGTTATTTTTGAGGAAATCCTGAATGAACCGTCTGGTAAATAAAAACCGGATGACCGAGAAAAAGAAAACTCTAATTCTTTGACGGTGGTGGGATGAGGTTACTTTTGCAATGGACATCGGATTTGCTTTGTCAACCTCAATCCTTTCTTAGAAAATACTATGGCCGAGGACAATGCCTCTTTGACCATAAAATGGCTCTATCTCCAGTTAAGTCTTAAGTGTTGGTGTATTCACACCTATTGAAGCATGGTGGTCTAAACGGGAGAGGCTTAGTTTTGAAGAATTCCAAAGACCGAGTAGTGTCCATAAAAGGACTTCCTTCGTCTTCTCATCCATGTCATAGAAAGATTGTGACTAACTATACATCGTTTTGAAACTGTGCTGTGAGCATTGCATAAGCCGAAAGGCATGGCGGTAGGCAAAACGTTCCGTATGGGACAAGTAAATAGTAGTCTTTTCTTGATCGGGGGGTCAATGGGGATTTGGAAATACCGGAGAAACCACATCGAGGAAACAGTCGTATTCATTCCCGCTAAATCTCTCCAGCATTTTGGTCCATGAAACGGTAGAGGGAGTGGTCTTTGCGGGTTGGCTTCTTTTAACTTACGTTAGTAAATGCACACCCGCCATCCGGGTACCAAACGAGTTGGAATCAAAAACGCATGTTACTCGTTCACTACCACAGTCATTCCTCCCTTCTTTGGTACACAATGTATCGGGCTACACTGCGGATGTCGGAAGATAGGTAAATCAATCAGGCTTGAGAAGTTTTTTCACCTCCTTTTAATAACATCGGGCTTTTTGGATTTACTTTCTTTGTAGTTGGAATGCTGGTGCATAGTCTCTTCCATAAGACTCTTGTGGGTACAAAATTCCAGGTTGATCCTGAATGTCAGAAAGTTCCATGAGAGCTCAGTTTTTGTGGGGGGACTTTAGCACCGTTTGAGAGCGGATTTTCCTCAAACATCCAACTCTTTAGCATAATGACGGGGCAACTTGTTGTTCCCTCAAAAAATTGCATAATCGAGATGGGGAGGCCAGTTCCTTGAGTTCAACTCAGTAGGTTCTAACGGAGAAAGAATGGCTGTATAAGTTTCACAGCCCTAAGCTCACGTTCGGATTTGGGAATGATAAGTCCTTGACTTGGAGGGGGAAGTTGGTGGTTCACTATTCATGGATGCTTCTAGAATAAGAATGTCCCCTCAGGATCATAATAGAATGGATTATATGCTGGACAATCGGATCATCTGCTAGACCAAGGAAAGAGGTCGGCTTCTATCGAGAAGCAGGGAAAATCACTATCCCCAAATGGAGTTAGGTAGGTGAAGAAGTCACGCAACAAATTGGATCATAATACGGAGTGGAATTCCACTCGCGATTATATTAGTTAAAACCAGAACTTCTTGAGAGTATTCTCACAAGCCATATTCAATGACGTCATCTAGTTTGCCGTATGTGAGTGTAATTGGTCCGAGGTATCTCGAAGTCTGATCCAAAATTGATGTGATGGCTTCACTTTATATTCTAAGAGTAATTCACCCTTGTGCACATCAATCAAAGCACGAGTGTCTTTAAGAAGACCTCCGAGATTAAGGGGACTCGGGGGTCTGCCTCAAAATCTACATACCCAAAGTCGGCTGGAAAGTGAAATACCCAACTTTACGGAGATGTTCTTTTGCAATTCCATTGGTTAGGAAAATTGGACTCGATCCGCAAGTTCGAGTGTCATGCAAGTTGGAGTAAGATCAGGAAGTGAAAGCTTTTCCCAGACTGAAAATGGCATTAGATTAATGCTAGCACCAAGATCGGCTAATGCTAAGCATTCATCCAACCCTGAAATCTCAAGGAATCAGGAACTTGCCGGATCTCCAAAGTTTTCTGGGGTAAAACTTGTACAAGTTGACGCCCGAACAATGTTCATTCATCGAAGTTCGAGCTAGACAGGGTTCATTGGTAAGTCGCGCCACTTCAGTAAGTTTCTCCTTTATTCCCAGTAAGGTTCTTAGAGTCGAGATTGGCGATTTGGGCATCAAAACAAGAGCATCCGTAAAGCTAATCTCGAAACTAATCTCTTTGAAGATTTCATAGAATTTGTCGATTTGTTCATTAGCTTGATTACGGCTCTTTTCATTATCACGCCTCGAAGGATATGGAAGAGAAACTGAAGGTTTAGTGTTTGCCCGGGTAGCTTAGCACACAAAGGAGGCATACAATGGGCTCAAGAACTGGATTGTGATTGGTTCAGGGATCCTACCGGAGGTGGGACGGTTGTGCGGTACTTTGTGAACAAGAAGGGTGCAACTTGGTCCTTTGTCAACTCGGGTATTGGCTTCTTATGAAGAAGTAGGAAAATTTTTGGAGGTCCTTGATATGCAACACCGCTTGGGTAGTGTTTCCCTTTAAGTCTTCTATGGGTTTAGTAAAACTGTTAGTTACCGGGAGTAATGTCCTGACCCTGAGAGTAGAAAGCTGGTATTGGCAGTTACAAACTTAGCCAAACATATAGTCAGATTTGCCATGTGATTATTCAATTAGTTAGTTTCGATTTGCATGTTCTGAACCCTTGTTTTGGAGGTTATTTTGCATGTTTCTCATGATAGCATCATTAGCCTTGACGTTAGTTGTCAAAATCGTTCTTGGTGACATGTGTGTCTGATGAACGGAGGTAGGGCTTGATAAGCTGGAGACTGATTAACATGGGGGTCTATGAAGTTGATTCTGACTGAATATTGATGAGTTAAAATTTCCACTCTGTTTTGTGTGTGCTTGTTGAAATTGCTCTCCCGGTTTTGGTTAAAGTTATTCCCCGATTGAAATTGAAATTTGTTGCATTATTAGTTGAGAGTCTGAAAGGGTGGAAACCTGGGGTCTAATATGATTTGCAACCATTTGAGGTCGGGAAATTGGAGCTTACTTGGTTGTATTAGCTGCAGAGGCCTTGTGACACATACTCAGAAATGTTGTCCGATAAACGTTGCCATGGGAGGCTGGACAGTTTTGGTGAGAATGGCACCACACAAGGAACACAACTTAGCTCAATGCTTTGACCCGGTGCGGAGATGGAGCTGGAGCAGAAGCTTGGTTTCTTCTTGTCCTAAGGAGCAATGCTCGGAACAATAATCCTTAGTTCAGCAACATCAGATGTAAAAGCTTGGGTGGGAAGAGTTTTGTACTTACATTGGCAACAACTGCCTGTAGCTCGTGTTTTGACCGACTAAATTTGGACTTGCTCTGTCTGATTTTTAATCATTCGCGAGGCTATTTTGTCCAAATGGTTTCCACTGCTGCGGGTTCAATGAATCTTGATCATGAATGTTCGCAAGCATATATAGAATGTATCAAGTTGATGCAATGTTCTGAGAATCCATGGTAGTGGACATGCCTAAGTAGATCATTGAACGATCCCAGCTCATAAAACGATTCCAATTCGAACCTTGCTGAAATCTGGTGATCTCATTTGCGAAGATTCGTCGTCTTAGAAGGAGGGAAAACTGGTTGATGAATTTTGGATACAATGATCGTCCCAAAGTTTGATAGATCGAGGGGGTTCTTTTCTAGCAATATTCGGGCTGCTCCTCGATAGAGAATGGAAAAGCTAAGCTTAATCGTAGAGTTTTAGTAATTGGAACATTGGAGGACCTCTTTGCGGAGGTGATCTTGTTGAAGTAACGGATATGAGCATGGGGTCTCTTTGTATGACCGAAGAACAGTTTGTTCTGGGACAGTTGATTAACCCATGCTTCAGCTCGAAATTGTTTGCCACACTTTCAGGGAATTAAGGAGTGCGTTCCTCGTTACCCTCGGGTGGGTGCTTGGAGCAATTGAGCCTTTGAGTTCGAGTGTTCTGCCATTGGCTCTACGGTAGGATCTTCTGAAATGGGTATTCTATACGAAAAGGTTCGATAACAAACTGGCGGTCTTAGGTGGAGGAGGTCGATGCTCGGGACTGAGATCGACACTGAGCGCATGCAAATGGAAATAATAAAAAAAAGATGTTACACTATTTTTTTTGGATTTTTGGATTTAAATATATTCACAATCTATTTTAAACGGACAAGAGATAGACAAACTTAAGCCAAATTAAATCGTTCATTACTTCACGGTAGCTCTCAGAATGAAAAACGCACAGGTGAGCGGAGGTCAGGAGTAATGGAATAGCGCGAGTTTATTTCTCCTTTCGGGTCGTAGTTCCTAGAACAACGTCCTTATAACCCACTTTTTAGTTTGTCAATCAGAATGAGGTGGAGCCGTGATATGTAAGTGACACAGAAGGAAGTTTTAAATCTTTGGTTCGAGGTGGGATACCAACAAACGTTCACGCGAAGTTATTATGATAATACCTCAATTGAGAATATTATATTTTGGTATTTTTACCAATTTATGAATTTTATTTCTTTTTATGGAAAATGTTTTTATATTTTTGGTTTTTTCTTTGGCTTTTGTATAATAATTATACTAAAAAAATAGAAAAATATTTTTGTACTTTTTATGTTTTTGTAGAAGAAAATATTCACAGGTTCAAAGACAAACTGTCAAACGTAACGATATTCGCTTAGCCTCCCCGGCAGCGGCGCCAAAAATTGACTACGCGCGAAGCAACCCCTCAAATATGTAAACAAATACAAATATGTATAAATACACAACAAGGGACGAAAACGCGCGAGACCAAGAAAACCGGAAGCAGTATAGAGTGTTCCCGGGTCGTTATGTCCCAACGAGGCTGAGATGGAACATCGAGAGACGATTGACGGATTTCTATATTGAAATGTAACAGGAAAGTTTGTGAATTAATATGAAAGCAAATGCACATGAAAATTAACAGAACAATAAACGAGAACAAGCATGAAAGCTACTAAAAACTTTTACTCTAAGGCACAAATAAGCTCCAATTAGTTAAGGCAGACAAATAAAACTAACTTATATTAAATAGCAAATTAAGCATTGCATTAGTAAATTAAACAAGAGAAACACAACAGTACTACAACAGTACTACGTATTAACTTAAGTTAGTACTGTAGTTAAAAGTTAGTATGCTAGTTTAGTTAGTACTGCTACCTTTGAAATCAAGAAAATATGAATAGCAGTACTAACTGGAGTAGTCACTGGTAGTGTTAAGTTAATGTTGTTCAAGTGAAAACTAGCATATTAACTTGGAGTTAGTACTGTAGTGTAAGTTAGTACCATGTCCTAAAAAAGAACCTTAGCAGTACTAAATTTGGATTTAGTACTTGCTTGTTCAAACAGCATTAACATTTCTAAAAATCCATTTTTATGTCAAAATTATTAAAAAACAGAATTATCAAATGACAAAGTAAAACACTTCTTATGGCAATTTCAATCCATAATAACATCAAATAAGCTTGATTAGTCTAGCAGTATAAAACTTAAAACTAACGTGTCAATAAAGAACTAGCTGTCTGAAATAGATAAGCAAAGCAAGAAAAAGAAGAGACTCACTACACCTTGCTCATAAACAGAGGTCAAACAACAAATCTACAAGCTCTAGCTTGTATAAAAGAAAGCTAGTGATAGTCCATAAGCCCATTCCATAACTGGCTTATCATCCAATAAGTAAGCTGTGGTATGTTTGAGAGTGATATTTGTTATTTTCTCTTTACTACTTATTTTTAGTTTTACTTAATGAAACAGCTTATAAGTAAGCTGTGGTGAGAGCTTTTGAACACAAACAACAGATTAAGAAACTTAAACACATGTATTGTAAATTGACTTAAAACTTCAAAAACTTGCATTAAAACTTAGAAATGTTACAAAGCTGAAAGCAAAAGCTTTAAATGATTAAAAACAAGCTAAGTTATATTAAAAATTAAAGAAAAACTAGTTACTAACATACTAGATTGATTTGTGATGATTTACAAGAAGCTCTATATATATAGCCGAAGTATTGGACTTCCATCTTGTGCTTCTTTGGAGAGATAAAACCAGTGTGCTAGTTGTGTGAGGATGTGAGACTAAGAGCAAAAATCCAGCCTTTGTGAAGTTTTTGAGCTTCTTTGGAAAACAATCTCAGCATCGAAGTGCTTTGAATGGAGGGGATTGCCAACATGGACTTTATAAAGATGGGTAGGGTAGTAGTAGGGTGTTGAGTGATTTTTGCAGGAGTACGTATGGAGCACAAAACGGTGCTTGGCTGGTTTTGGTATGGATGGGATAAGAGTGGGGAAAGAAAAAAAGGTATACATGTTGTGCGCTTTGACAGAGAGAGGTTGAAGATGATTAAGGATATGTTTGGTTTTGTGTACAAGAACGGCCCTACAATCTTTCCTCTTTTCATTTTTTTTTCCATTTTCTTTCTTTCTAAATGAGTTCCCCAAATTGGCATAAATCAAGCCCCCGTGGTTGATATGATAATATAACTTAGGGGTTTGGGAGCATTTTTGACCCTCAAGTTATATTTTCTTTGCTTTTCTTCTCCGCGGAGTAGACTTTACTTTGGAATTTGGTTCGTCTCCACACACTTTTTCCAATCCCGTGTCTGTTTGTCTCTTTTTGATTTGGTTTTTGTCCTTTTGTGAGATATCCGTTCTTGCACAACACAAACGCAAAAACATACAAATTATTTATGCAGTTTTTTGTACTGTTTTAGGTCATTTAAGCTCGTTTTTAGAGGTAAAAGATATTGTGTAATTAGCACATTTCCAAAGATCAACATACTTTCTTTTCTTTTGTGCTGACGTTCAGCGTTAGGCATTGGTCTTTCCTCCATCAGTCAGTTGTAAACTAGGAAAGCTTAGCATGGTTTTCGCTTTGATTGCTTTTACACTGCAAGTATTATATCGGGCAAGCACCGATATCTTTCAATCTTGTCTACCTTCCTCTGGGAAACATCCTAGTAACACAAAGCTAGTTGCTGAACATTGTAGCATTATAGGACCCACATCGCGTGACCTTAACTTAAGATTCCAATCTCAGGTCCTCCAATCTTCTTAATCTCACCCCTCGGGCTGTATTTATCAGTCATCATTTTCTTCAGTGTTGCCCATGGCATGGCATGAGCTGCTTCAGGAGTAGTGGTCTTAACATGGGAATTCTACCATGTAAGAGCATTATCTTGCAGAGTGCAAGTGGCAAATTTGACTTGACTAGCTGCTGTGCAATTGCTAATGCTAAACACAGACTCTATTTTCTCAAACCATCGAGTGAGTCCGACGACTCCCTCAGTGCCTTTGAAGTCCAAAGGTTTGCATTTCAAGAATTCAGAGTAAGAGCATTCGCGAGCAGTTTGTGCTGGCCTTGGTCCTGAACCATTGCTGTTATAGCCATTCCTAACTCTACTTGCTTCTGCTTCAGCCATTGCAGCAGCAACTCCTTGGTCAATTAAGGCCTGAAGTTGTGCCTCAGTAATAGTTGTGGTGGTTGCTGTTGGGGCTGGTGTGACTGGTGTTGACCTTGTGGCTCTCTTTGGTGCCATTTTCTTCAATCACAAGAAAACACAATACCCGTTAGATTTCAATATAATCATAACGTGACATAACATATGCATTATAAATAAAATAAGATCACATAACACAGTGAAACATATAACCAACACAAGATCGACATAACATAATACATCCATTCCATATATAATCTGGAAATATACATGATCTGTTTGGTACACAATGATTCCCTATCGCTAGGTTACAAAATGAAAATCAACCTAGAGCCCTACTAGCCGAGAGTTGTAACATTTTTGATTTTCACGTATTGTACGACTCTTTAATGTCAACAATTTACTTTAGCCCGATACGCGTTTACTTTTAATTTTGATGTTTAAGCTAAATCGCGTAGACTAAAAAGAAATCATTTTACGTGAATGGTCACCAAATAAATTAAGGTTTATGTCCAGTAAGTGTCTAGTAATTATTTAAGTAATAATTATCAAACTTGCTCAGTTTTATTTTTATTGGTCACGTAAATGACTTACGTTTCGCAATAAAATAAACTTAGACGCACCACGGAAATACCTAGACTTACCTAGACTTAGACCGGTACACATTTAAAATATCTAAGCACAAGATTTAATCAAAATCTTGTGCTAGTGTCTCAAAACCCACGAATGGGGTCAAGTAAAAACCAAGGAAATCGTGTATATATATCATGATCACAAAAATCCATCAATCTTACTCAAAAGTCCAAGTAATATCTAATACATCATAGTTTCTCATTAATACTTGTCCTATGTTGTCCCTAGTATCCTACTAAATATTATAAGAGATATTTTTTTCAATTCTTTGTGTGTGTATGTCGTGGCTTGGGCAAGAAGGGTCACACAACTTGCAACTTTGCATATCTAGCCATATCATGTACAATATTTAGCTAATTAAAGCATTGTACTCTTGATAGGATGGTTTGAGCAAGTGGACAATCAAATATCTCAAACTAACAAATCTAAGGCTCGTTGGTTTTAGAAATTGTGACTAAGGAGTTCTAACTAGCTTCTACCCTATAAATATAAGCTCACTAGTCACTCTTGATAAGTTCTAAAAATTCTAAACACTCTCAAGTAACAAACTTGACCCAATTCATCTCATTAAATTCGGCTAGAACTAAACTCGAACCCTATTCGAGTTATTTCACCATTCACGCGAGCAAGGAAAAGGGTATAAGCTTTGAAGCTTTTAATATTACACGTTTGGGTGTAAGAAGAAACGGACACAAAGCTAGGACCCTTTTGTAAGTCGTAACTCGCACTCGTGTTGATTTCTTACTCGTATAAATGTCGATTTTATTGCAAGTTTGCTTATTGATCGAGTTTATAACTCAAGGGTACGTGAAACACGCGTGGTTCGACCCATGCATGGTTCACGCACGCATATATGTTATCATTTGAAATCGTGTGTGGTGCTAGGATTCATAAAACACGAATATACACGTAATAAACTAATTTTAATGTTTAAACGCAACGAAACATGGCTTAAGAATAAAAATTTAGATGGTTATCTATCGATTTCATGTAACAAGTAATGTATGAAAACGATTAAGTGGGCTAAGTATAAATTGTATGTCATGTTAGATGTAGTTTTGATGAGCTTGTTGGTCAAAAACAGATTTTAGCAGAATTTGTAATGAGCTTACTGTGACCAAAAACTTAGGCATGCCAAACGAGGATCGAGAAATTGGTAAATCTGATTTTAGGCTTAGAAATATGGTAGAGCTTGCTTAGCGATCGTTTCCATATATAAGGATGTATCTTGTACCTCCTTTACTAACGAAAAAGTTATGCCAAAAAAAATAATAAAAAATAAAAAAAAAAAAAAAAAAACGAGATATATATCATTATATTAAAAACTCAGCACCAGTAACAAACCCTACCGTAGTAACAACCACTACCAGTAGGAACTATAAAAACTACAGCAGTTAACAAACACTATCCAGCGGAACTATACAAAACCTACGAGTTGGAACTATAACACTACCAGCAGTACAACGACTACAGCAGGAAACTATAACATACCAGTAGGAACAGTAACATTACCAGCGCAGCTAGAGTAAAACAACACTACAAAAGGAACTATTACACTACAGCAGGAACTATAACATACCAGTAGTAACAAACACTACAGTAGGAAAATAACATAACTGCAGGACTATAACCTACCTAGTAGTAACAACACTAACTGTAGGAACTATACACTACAGTAGTAACAACTCTACCAGTAGGAACTATAACACTACCAGTAGTAACAACACTACCAGTAGGAACTATAACACTACCAGCAGGGGAATATAATACCAGGAGGTATTATTTAACGAAAGTGAATTATTAGCGTTTAACAAGGACAATCGAATTTTAAGTATATTCGGATTTATTAACGGGTATAATTAATAATGATTTAATAAATAAAGTATTTTTTATTAAATAACGATTTCACGTTTACGACATTCATCGAAATAATAAATACATTAATCGTGGGTACCACCACACAAGTGATAACAGTATATATAAAAACAAGTGATAACAGTATATATAAAAACAAGTGATAACAGTATATATAAACTTAAAATGAAATTTAGTTTATATATTGAGTCGTTAGTTTAACAAAGTAAATAAGACGTGCCCATATTTACTTAGGTGTTTGACTGTGTGGGTTCTGCTACTGTCTTGGATATTATATCAAACTGGGAACTACCTGCTAAGGTGAGTTCATGGCCCCGCATTTTTACAATTATATAAATGATTTACATCTTTGGGGTGATAACATGCTTGTTTTACAAACTGGACGCAAGGGTACATTTTATATAGGGTTATTAGTTTTGCTAAGTAGCGATAGCCACTGAGCCCATTATCATGAATGTCATTGATATAGTCATAGTTGGGGAATTACATTATGCGAGCGCGAATGTTATAAATAGATCTATTTGGGATTGACATCCCGTTTGGGTGAGTAGCGCTCACTGTGCCGGTGTACCGAAACAAAACGTATACCATGTGGCTTTTTTGGGTTGGATTGTTTTCGGGTTTAGAACATCGTAATGGGTAATTTTTTTGGCAATTAATTGACACACAGAATGGTCTAGCTTCGGTTGTCACTGAGTTTTGCAACAATAATTACTTTTTGATGATGTTTGCATTGGTGCTTAATTCTTACACTTGGAAATCTTGCGGGTCCTAATTTTGGATACATAAAACCCTGAATTCACCAATTTATGTTGACGTTTTAAAGCATGTTTTTCAGTCCGTAGGGCTTGAGATGCGTGATACATTGGAGGTCTTTTGGTGATGTCAAAGATAGCAGCTACGAGTCATACATATATTGTTTTTATTATGTGTAACAATTACAAATATCGAAGTCTTTAACTTTATCGTTGAACGATTTAAAGCCTTGTGCTTTCTTATGAAATAAATAAAACGGGGGGGAAAAAGTTTTAAAAAAAAAAAAATAAAACTTTGTTTATCCAATGTATCTTTTAAACGTCACATTTAGTGGTCGTTCTTATATCTTGTGCTATTGACCCATAATGTAACGCTCTCGGATATTCAATATTCCGCTGCATACTCAGATTTGAGGATGTTACACTTTGGCATCAAGAGCTAAGGTTATAGAGAACTAGGTCAAAAAGTTTTTGGTCTAAACATATAACAGTATCAAGGGCACGGTCCGCACACTTATCG
>BQNB010022292.1:0-20000 GCA_026074375.1 Tanacetum coccineum | reverse complement strand
GGATGACAAGTCTGAAAGGAAACAAGTCAAGGACATACCTATCGTCCGAGACTTTCCTGAAGTGTTTCCTGAGGATTTGCCAGGACTACCTCTAATTCGACCGGTAGAATTTCAGATCGATCTAATTCCAGGAGCTGCACTTGTGGCCCGAGCGCCATACCGATTAGCTCCATCTGAAATGAAGGAATTGTTGGAACAACTACAAGAACTTTCTGACAAAGACTTCATAAGACCCAGTTCCTCACCTTGGGGAGCCCCGGTCTTATTCGTTAAGAAGAAAGATGGCTCATTCAGAATGTGCGTCGACTACCGGGAGTTGAATAAACTGACGGTGAAGAATCGTTATCCACTACCACGGATTGACGATCTCTTTGATCAACTCCAAGGATCCAGTATCTATTCGAAGATAGATTTGAGATCAGGATATCACCAGCTTAGAGTGTGAGAGCAAGATATTCCGAAGACGGCATTTAGAACTCGGTACGGTCACTACGAGTTCCAAGTTATGCCTTTTGGACTGACGAACGCACCTGTGGTTTTCATGGACCTCATGAACCGTTTGTTGCAACCCTATTAGATAAATTCGTGATGTCTTCAATGATGACATAATTATTTTATCAAAGGAATGAGAGTGAGCATGAAGAACATCTTTGGAGGCAATTTTGGATTGTCTTAAGGAAGAGAAACTTTACCGCCAAAGTTTTCAAAGTGTGACTTTTGGATTCGAAGTACAATTTTTGGTCTTGTCATTAGTACAAACCGAGGCATACATGTAGATCCCTAGCTAAATAGAGTCCAATCAGGATTGGACGTCTCTAAGACTCCTACTAAGATCCGCCAATTCTTTAGGTCTCGCTGGTTACTATCAGAGATTTATGAGGGATTCTCTTAAGTTCGCGAAGATCATTGATGAAGCTTTCACAGAAGAAGTTAAGTTCGACTGGGGCGAGTAAAGAGAAGATGCTTTTCAGTTGATTAAGCAGAAGTTTTTGCAGTGCGTATCAATTCTGCCCTTACCTGTAGGAAAACGAAGACTTTGTGGTCACTTATACGATTGGCCATCACACAAAAGGATTTAGGAGCAGTGTTAATGCAGAGGAGAAGGGTGTTGCCTATGAACTCCCGTCTGTTAAAAAGTGGCATGGGAGAAAAACTATACCAAACTCATGACTTAGAACTTGGTCTTGGTTGTTTTTGACTTTAAGCTATGAGACATACCTATACGGAACCAGGTGCATTGTGTTTACCAAACCACAAGAGCCTTCACCACATTCTCGACCAGAAGGTCTTATACATGACGGCACGACGTGGCTAGAGTTATTAAGTGAATTACGATTGTGACATTGTTATCTCTCCGGGCAAAGCAAAGGTCTGAGTGGAGATGCTTTGAGCCGTAAAGAATGGGACGTACCGTTGAGGGTACGAGCTTAGTTACGACTTATTAGCTTGGGATTTTTTCCCAAACAGATATGAGCTCAGATTAAAGCCTTGAAACTAGAAAATCTGGAGAAAGAGGATGTAGGTGGTATGATCAGAACCGATATACCCAAGGAAAGGTTAGAGCCGCGTACCGATGGAAGGTTACCTTGTTTTGGCGACTTGAGATCCGTGATCATGCACAAGTCTCATAAGTCGAAATACTCTATTCATCTAGGCTCGAAATAGATGTACCAAGATGTGAAGAAACTATATTGGTGGCCAAACATGAAGGCTGACATCGCCACGTATGTTAGTAAATGCTTGACGTATGCGAGGGTCAAAGCCGAACACCAAAGGCCATCAGGATTGCTAGTACAACTAGAAATACCTGAGTGGAAATGTGATAATATCACGATGGATTTTATCACCAAACTCCCTAGGTCATCACAAGGTTTTGACACTATCTGGGTAATTGTGGATCGACTCACAAAATCTGCTCACTTCTTGCCAATAAGGGAGAATGATCCCTTGGACAAGTTAGCAAGGTTATACTTAAATAGAATAGTGGCAAGACACGGGATACCTGCCTCGATTATCTGTGATCGTGATGGGAGGTTCACATCAAATTTCTGGAGATCATTTCAGAAAGCTTTGGGTACGGATATATGCATGAGCACTGCATATCATCCAGAAACTGACGGCCAGAGCGAGAGGACTATACAAACTCTCAAGGACATGCTTCGTGCTTGCATGATCGATTTTGGCAAGGGCTGGGTGAAACATTTGCCATTGGCCGAGTTTTCATATAACAACAGTTATCCACGCTAGCATAAAGGGGGCCGCTCCTTTATGTAGGCACTATATGGTCGTAAAATGTTGATCACGGTGTGCTGGGACAGAGGGTGGTGGAAGCCCAATGGATGGCCTAGAGTTAATCCATGAAACAACAGAAAAAGTCGTCCTAATACCAGCATGGGATGCAAGCTGCTTTCAAGGATTATACAATTGAGCTACGTTGTTCGAACGTTGAAAACCAATGGAATTGAAAGTTGGTTGTTAGGGTTTATTGCTCAGGTCTCACCTTGGAAAGGGGTTGTACGATTCATGAAAGCGGGGCAAGCTAAATCGAGTTTTCTAACTTGCAGTCAGACCTTTTAGGTGTTAGCCAAAGTGGGAAAGTTGCGTACAATCTGAACTTCTCAAGAGTTGAGCAGTGTTCACCATACTTTTTCATGTATCAAATCTGAAAGGAAATGTTACTCTGACGAACCGGTTAGTCATGCCCGTTGAAAGGAGTTCACATTGATGACACGTTGCCTTGTTGTGGAGGAACCGTTGAAATTTTTCCCCTGGAATTGGACGATCAAAGGATTGAAAGCATAAAGCCTGAATACCATTGGTTTAGGTTCGCTGGTGGAACTCTAGGCGGGGCCGGAGTTCGCCTGGAATGTGGAAGAATTCGTTCAAGAAGAAATACCCACCATTTTTTTCAAAAATTAGAACGTCGTCATTCTTCTACAAGGTTCGTATGCTTTGAGGACAAAGTCTTTTAACGGGTGGTGACTGTAACATTTATAATTTTTCATGTTTTGTATGACTCTTTTTTGTCAACCAATTTATTTTAGCCCGATACACGTTTTTTTTAATTGCAAATTTTTGACGTTTAAGCTAAAATCGCGTAGACTAAAAGAAATCTTTTTACAAGAACAATGGTCACCAAATAAAATTAAGGTTTATGTCCAGTAAGTGTTAGTAATTATTTAAGTAATAATTTATCAATATTTCACAGTTTTTTTTTTGATTGGTCACGTAATTGAGTTAGTTTTCGCAATAAAATATATCTAGATTGCACACAAAAATTACATAGGGGAGCTTACTTGATTAACCGGAGGTACATTTAAATATTAAACATATGATATAAATTCATATCTTGTGTGTTAGCTTTAAAAACATGAATTTGGTCATGTAAATCTCACCAAATCGTTTCCTAGTGTATTACTTGTACATAAAGTTTAAGAAATCTTTCCAAAGGTTAACACTACTTACATCATAGGTTTTCATTTTATGAGAAGCCAAATAAGTCTTACTTGATATTATAAGAGAATTTGTACAAATTCTTTGATATGTGTATGGTCGGTGACTTGGGCAAATAAAATGGGTCACAACAACTTGCAACTTTTGGCATATCTTAGCACATATCATGTTAAATATTTAGCTAATAATGCATTGTACTCTTGATAAGATGTATGAGCAACACCGTGAGCAATCAAATATCTCAATACTACAAATCTAAGGCTCGTTGTTTTAGAATTTGTGACTAAGATTTGTTCTAACTAGCTTTTCCTATAAATATAAAGCTCACTAGTCACTCTTGATAAGTTCTAAAAGTTCTAGAACACTCTCAAACTAAAAAACTTGTCCCAAATTCATCTCATTTTATTCGGCCTAGAACTAAACTCGACCATTTATTCGAGTTATTTCACCATTTCATGCAAGCAAGGAAAGGGGTATAAGCTTTGAAGCTTTGTATATTACAGGTTTGGGTGTAATACTGGTTGTCAAACAAACACATTGGACGTATGTAAGTTCTAACTAAAAACTCACGTTGATTCTTGGTTTATTTACGTCCATTATAAATTAATAGTTGCTTGTTAATCGAGATAAACGAAATCATGTGTACATAAAACATGTATGGTTGACCCATGCATCGGTTCAAGCACGTTTTTAAGTTATTCACTGTGAATGGTGTGTGGTTGCAGGAATAAAATGAAACATGAGTAAAGAGAACAAGTAACGATTATACGAAAACAAATGACTTAATGAACCCATAAATGTAAATGATGAGGGTCATATCCCGTTTATGAAAAAATATTAGTATATATTCATTTCTGCTAACTAAGTCATTTCTCGGATTAGATTTAGTTAATTTCTGCTGATATAGTTATTTCTGCTAATATTGTTCATTTCTGTGATTATATGATAATATATCAAGTACTTCATTTTGCTGATAGTTAACATTTATGCTGATAGTAAATATTGTTTCTGTGGTAACGCAGTTTTGTAATAGTAGTTAGGATTATGCTATGAAAGTTATATCTTAACAAAAAAACCAAGAATATCTCACGTAAAACTTTATATAAAACGCTGGGCACTCTAGCTATGGAAATCCTTTCATACATTACGTTAAAATAAGTCTTATAAATATGCCAGAGCTTATTTGGTGTCACTTAGAATATTTTTTCTATTTATTAACCAATAACAGTGGTCTTGTGTGTAGCCAATGTTGACCATTTTCCACTTGTTGGAAGCAACAAATGAAAAAGTTTACTCCTAGGACCCTATTAAAGAAATAAATAATGTTTACTAGTTTAGTTAGTTTAGAGCTAAAAATGTAAACTTTTGTTAATTAGAGGGATTAGAAATGTAACTTCAAACTTAAAAAGTTTAAAATTATTATTTATCGAATATATTAACTTGGGGACATTGATTAAATTCTGAAAAAGTAGGGATGTTTTGAGTAATTTAAAATGATTATTTTACTTTTCACAAACTTTAAGGGAATAGTTATTGACATTATGAGAACTAGAAGGTTTGGAATTGTAAATAATTATAAGTATATAAACCGAACTATGGACTAAAAGTGTAAATATTTATATTTTTTTTTGACCTAGAGTATTAAGTGTTGTAATAAAATACTTGAAAGTATTTTATGACACGAGAACGAACGAAATATATTATTATATATAGGTTCGGATATTTATCGGGTTTTGTATATCACGAGTTGATAAATAAGAATTATAATTTTAAACGAAAAAAAATTTTACGATTAACGAGACATCGAATATAATTAGATTTGATTATAAAGGGTTTAATTAATTAACGATTTAATAAATAAAGTATATTTTATTAAATAACGATTCAGTTTTACGCATTCAATCGTAATAATAAATACATTATTCGTGGGCACCACCACACAAGTGTAACAATATATATAAACTTAATAATGAATTTTAGTTATATATATAGTGTCGTTAGTTTAAAACAAGT
This sequence comes from Tanacetum coccineum, assembly GCA_026074375.1. Taxonomy (NCBI): domain Eukaryota; kingdom Viridiplantae; phylum Streptophyta; class Magnoliopsida; order Asterales; family Asteraceae; genus Tanacetum; species Tanacetum coccineum. The sequence continues at coordinate 14,534 of BQNB010022292.1, read as the reverse complement.
AAAACTAAGGACGTGACCGTATTTACTTAGGTATTTGACGGTGTGGTTTCGATTACCTGTTGGATATTTATATCAAACAGAGATACCTGCTTAAGGTGAGTTCATTGGCCTTACATTTTTACCAATTTATATAAATGCTTTTATATCTTTGGGGTGATACATGCTTGTTTTACAAACTGGGTAGTAAGGGTACGAATTTTATTATAATGGTTATGTGTTTGCCTATAGTAGCGATAACCACTGAGACCCATTATCATGAAAACTGTCAATTGCATAGTCGTAGTTGGAATTACATTTTGCGAGCGCTGAATGTTATAAATAGATCTATTTGGGATTATACAATCCCCGTTTGGTGAGTAGGCTTACTGTGCCGGCGTACAGGCAAACATCGTTATACCATGTCGGGTTGGGATGTTTCGGGTTAGAACATCGTAAAGGGCATTATTCTAGCAATTAATTGCACACAGAATGGTCAAGCTTCGGTGTCATGAGCTTAGCAAACAATAATTACTTTTTGATGATGTTTGCATCTGTTGCTTTATCATACACTTGGAAATCTTGCGGTCCTACTTTTGGTTACATTAAACCTATGAATTCACCAACTTTATGTTGACGTTTTAAAGCATGTTTTTCAGGTCAGTAGGGCATGAGATGCCGTGATACATTGGAGGTCTTTTGGGATGTCAAAGCTAGAGATTCGAGTCATAATATTTGTTATGTGAAAAATTACTAAATGTCGAAGTCTTTAACTTTATCGTAGAACGATTTAAAGCCTTGTGCTTATGTAATAAACGAATAAACATGTTTATCCAATGTATCTTTTAAACGTCACACTTAGTGGTCGTTCTTATATCTTGTGCTATTGACCCATAAAGTAACGCCCTCGGATATTCAATATTCCGCTGCATACTCAGATTTGAGGGTGTTACAACCACCTCTTTTTGAAAGTGATCATTTTATTTATTGGAAAAATAGATTTGAAACTTATGTGAAAGCAAAAGATTTAGATCTTTGGCATATTATTTTGAATGGTGATTTTCCACCGGTTGCCAGAAACGACGTCACCCAAATTTTAGAGGTTGTTTCTTTTGAAGAACAATCCAACGACCTTAAAAAGAAACTTGCTAAAAACAATGAAGCTAAAATGGTTCTTTATAATGTTTTACCTAAAAAGGAATACGAAAGAATTTTTATGTTTAAAATGGCTAAAGATATTTGGCAATCGTTGTTAATCACATTTTCAGGTAAAAGCAGTAAAAGGATTAATAAAATTGATATTCTTGTTTTAAACAATATGGAACAATTTACTATCCTTGAAGAAGTATCTATTGATAGCGGTTTTGCAGATTTAACACTATTATCACGAGTCTTAAAGCTCTTGATGAGGTTTCTCTAGCAAGAATATGTTAGGAAGTTTTCTAGGGCTCTACATAACTAAATGGAGAGCAAGGTCACGGCAATTGAAGAATCAAAAAGATTTGTCATCACTAGCTTCTGGAACGAGCTTATCGGCAATCTAAAAGTACATGAAGTTAGTTCATGGACAAAGGATTCTGAAATTTTATAGAGGCCCCCCCCAACACAGCGCCCCCACCCCCCCCCCAAAGAGTTAAGTCTATTACCTTTGAAAGCTAAGAATAGAGTTAGTTGATGAAACGTCGACATTCGGAAGCGATAACGAAGGAATATGCTATGGCGTAACGGAACTTTAAAAAATTTCTTTAGATGATAAAGGTAAATCGTTAGCAACAAGAGAAGAAAGAAGTCATTTCCGAACAAGAGATAAGAAGAAAGGAATGATCGTGACCAGAAAATGTTTTAGATATGTGGTTGATCCAAATCTCTCATTAGCGGATTGTCAAAACCATCTTGTAACAAAGATCAAAAGGCCTTCATTGGAGGTTCTTGGAGCAATAGCAAAAATGATGCCGAAGATAAAACCAACGATGAAACTTGTCTCATGGTTTAATCATCGAATGACAGTACTATTTAACCTTTCTCATTATAGTGATGATGTGCATCCTTATCTTGTTAATGATAGTATGCAAATAGAATATGATAGCTTATGTGAAATTAGCTTAAAAATTATTGACAAGAACAAAATTTTGAAAACTAAAAGAGATCTTTTAGAAAAAGAAAATTTAGAATTGAACGAGAAAATTAAGAAACTTGAGAGAAGTAAAGAAGTTGAGAGTGCATGTATGTCATGTGAGAAACTTAAATCTGAAAATGCCAAACTTAGAGAAACTCAAGTTAAAATTGTTAAATTCAATAAAAATGCTAATTCACTAAGAGAAATGTTAAACAATCAAAAGTTATCTAGTTGCAAATTAGGTCTAGGATTTGATAGCTATAAAGTGTCACCGAGCGAAACTAAAACCATGAGTTTCGTTGGATCGTTCGCTAAAAAAGGGACGAACGGATCCACCATAAAGGTGCACGGATCCACCTTACCTGGATCCGTGAGTCGCACCGATGGCAAAAAAGGGACAAAACATGTTTTTAGTCCACCCATGTCCTCTAGATCAGATTTTGTTATTACTTGGAAGAAACTAATACATGATAGCATTGATGAGTCAAAGAAACCATCTTTAAAACCATCACCTAAAAATGGTATAGGTTATGCCAAAACCAAGTCTAGACCGAAAACACCTCCACCTAGAAGAATCATTTCTTCTCAACCAATATGCAACACACCTCAATCTAAGAGAAACTCTAGACAACCAATTCATCAAAACTTCTACCCTATGAATTGGAACAACCAACAAAATCAAGGCTTCGTACATATAGGAAATTGTATCCCATTTCAATATCCCAATCAATTGCAACAAATGCAAGGGATGTATAACACTAACATTTTCGGACCCATGAGATATTGGGGACCAAACGCTTGAATTTGTTTTTGTTAAAATAGGTATGCTTGAGAACATGCTTGGAACCGGATGAGTGGATCAAAGATAGTGGTTGCTCCAAACATATGACCGGTAACAAGAGTTTATTCTCTACCTACAAAGCATACGACGGAGGTAATGTTGTTTTTGGAAGTAACTTAAAAGGAAAGATCATAGGCAAAGGTACAATCTCTAATGACTCTCTCACTATATCTAACGTAGAGCACGTAGATAACTTAGCATTTAATTTACTTAGTGTCGGTCAAATTTGTGACAATAAGTGTCAAGTCTTATTCACGGAAGATGGTAGTGAAATAATTAAAGATGGTAAAATTATAGGAAACGAGATTAGGAAAAATGGTTTATACGTAATGAAATTAGGAAATAAGTCTCAAGACAAATTATGTCTCGCCACGGTAGTGGATAACTCTACCTTATGGCATAGAAGACTTGGTCACGCAAATATGCGTTTAATTCAATCATTGTCATCTAAAGAATTAGTTAGAAACTTACCTAAGCTAAAATATGATAAATATTTTTGTGATGCTTGTAAAATTAGGAAGCAAGCTCATGCAAGTCATAAAGCTAAAAATATGGTTTCCACTAAAAGATGTTTAGAATTATTACATATGGACTTATTTGGTCCATCGGCAATTAAAAGCTATGGAGGTAATTTATACACCTTAGTTGTAGTAGATGATTATTCTAGGTATACATGGACTAGATTTCTAAAGACTAAAAATGAAGCTTTTGAGAAATTTGAAATATTGAGTAGGAAAATTCAAAACCAACTAGGTAGTTCTATAATAGCTATTAGAACGGATCATGGTTGGGAATTTGATAATGAAGTACAATTTGGAGCTTATTGTGATGCACAAGGCATTACTCATAACTTCTCGGCTCCACGTACTCCACAATCAAATGGGATAGTAGAAAGAAAGAATAGGACCTTACAAGAGATGTCTAGGACCATGCTTAATGAACAATCCATTCCACAAAAGTTTTGGTGTAATGCCATTGATACGTCAACCTATATATTAAATAGAATATTAATTTGACCAATACTAGGAAAAACCCCTTATGAAATATTTAGAGGTAGGAAACCCTCTTTAGAATATTTCAAAGTATTTGGAAGCAAGTACTTCATTTTAAATACTAAAGACTATCTAACCAAGTTTGACCCAAAGTCATACGAAGGTGTTTTTCTAGGATATTAACAAAATAGTAAAGCTTATGTAGTATTAAATAAACACTCAATGAAAGTCGAAGAATCACTCAACGTGACATTCGATGAAAGTCCTCCTCCTACCAAATTATCACCATTGGTTGATGATGATGTTGGTGAAGAAGAAGCTATTAAAATAAATACCAAAGTAGTAAATAATATTAATGAAGAAGATGAGTCGATAGAAGTTGATGAAATTGTTAACATTAAGGAGTCCAAGAATCATCCACTAGATCAAGTCATAGGAAATCTTAATCAAAGAACATCAAGGTCTCAAGCCCAAAAGCATAGCAATTTCTTTTGTTTTATATCTATAATAGACCCCAAAAATATTAATGAGGCTTTAAAAGATGAAAGTTGGATTATAGCTATGCAAGAAGAACTAAACCAATTTGTAGCTAATGATGTTTGGGAATTAGTCCCTCTACCTATAAGTCAATCCGTCATAGGAACAAAATGGGTCTTTAGAAATAAATTAGATGAAAATGGTATAGTATCTAGAAATAAGGCTAGATTAGTGGCACAAGGATATAATCAACAAGAAGGTATAGATTATGATGAAACATATGCTCCGGTATCTAGATTAGAGTCAATTAGAATACTTCTTGCTATTGCTTGTGCAAATGATTTTAAACTATATCAAATGGATGTAAAAAGTGTTTTTCTAAATGGTTTTATAAACGAAGAGGTCTATTTTGCTCAACCTTTGGGGTTCATTAATTTTCAAAAACCAAACTATGTTTATTAATTTAAGAAGGCTTTATATGGTCTTAAGCAAGCTCCTAAAGCTTGGTATGATAGACTAAAAGCATTTTTGATAAAACACGAGTATTCAATGGGAATGGTCGATAACACACTTTTTACTAAGAAATCAAAGTCACACATTATCATTGTTCAAATATATATCGAAGACATTATATTTGGTTCCACGTGTCAAAACTTGTGTGATGATTTTGCGAACATCATGCACGACGAGTTTGAGATGAGTATGATGGGCGAGTTGAATTTCTTCTTGGGTCTTCAAATCAAACAAATGGAAGACGGAATACTCTTTAATCAATCCAAGTACATCAAGGAGATGTTAAAGAAGTTCGGGTTGGAAGATTCCAAACCAACCAAGACGCCGATGTCAACGGAGATCAAGCTCACTAAAGACGATGAAGCTGACTCCGTGGATAGCTCTAAATATTGAGGTATGATTGGTAGTTTACTTTACTCATCAAATTTCATCTGATAAATGGAGTCTTAACTCAGACCAAGAAGGATCAAGTGAAGTCCCTAAGCTCATAATAGAAGCCAAGAAGCAAGAAAAACGAAGTCTTGAAGTCATTACTAGGCGTACGAACCCGAAAACCCCATTTCGACCCATTTTAGCTCAAGTAAGCCTAAGATCTTGTTCCATAAGCTTATATTCTGTATTAGAATGTTCATAATACTCTTAAGATCATATATAAACTCTTGTTTGAAGCTTTGAATCCTCAAACCCATGTGTTTTTGGTTAAAACCCTAAAAAAGACCCGTTTTGATTTTTTAGCTAACGAATCCTTTTTCTAAACTTTTGTTACGTTAGAACATCTTATTTTAGCTTATTATAATAAGCTATAACCTGAAAATATCATTTGGAATCTTAAAATAAGCTTGCATGGCTTTTTGGACTTGTTTTGCAAATATTTCCATGCATAGGGGTATATATCGTAACTTTCTGAAACTTATAACTAAAGGGGCTGAAAATGTCATTATTCTAAATTTATAACTATAAGGACCTATTTTGCCAAGTTTCAAAGTTAAAGGTTTAAATTATATATATTTTATATATAAAGGACTAAAGTTGAAAAAGTTTATAAACCAAGGGTATATATTGCCAATTTTGCAAACTTGAAAATATAAAATATAATATTTTTATATAAATTATCGTTATTAATCATAAATCGACGCATTATTTCATTATATATTTAACATAAATTATCATGAACTAACTTTTGAAGAAACTTAAAATTTATCGAATAGGTACTAGGGAATCTTCATATGAAGGGTTCTCATTGAGTTTTCGTTTGACGAGTTTGATGGGTTTACGATTTAATGTGCCCTGCTCCTCAAACGATACTCCATGGCCTCTGGATCTATGATAGCCGCACAGCAATATACATATTTTATAATTCTCTTTAAATTAAGATATCGTTAAACTTTATGAAGTTTTAACACATAACCTATCACACTAATACTAGACATATCACCCCTGGTTGCATGATGAAGCCGTTACTATTTCCTACTGATTACTTTTGCCATCAATCAGATTTACTATACTGTTAAGGTGAGTTCATAGCCTCACTTTTAAATCTTCTATTTCATAAACCCGTGAGGGGGATACATGCTATAAACTATGAATACAAGTATTTTCCAACTGTATGCTATCATGATATATTATTGCATCTGTTGTCTAAGTCCCTTTTATGCCAAAGTCCCCCACCATCATGGACCATTAATCACTTGCGAGTGAACGCGATATGTGAATAGGCTATTGGGGATTGTCGAATCCTGATTTGTGTTAGAGGGTAGGTTAAGCAAACATATATTTGAAACTCATAGGTATATGGCAATTACCTACACGGGGGCCATTATCTTTATATATATCATTATTGATAACTACACTAGTCAGTTTGAGGCCATGATGCTTAGCCGCAATAAATATTGTTTTTCCATTAATAATTGTACTCATTGCAATAATTACACTTATGGGTGTATAACAACATAACCCACTGCCTATGATGACTTGTATTCACACTATTTATCATAAACCTATGAATTTCATCAACATTGTTTTGACCTTTTTAGATGTTTATCTCAGTAACTGAACAATCTCCCACCCCCCCCCCTTATGGCACGGAGTGGAACGGACTTGAAGATGGCTAAACTGTTATCATTCAAACTTTATGTTTTCATGTAGATTTTGGGACCTCTGTTTGTAAAAACTCTGATGAAATAATGAATGATAACTTATCTTTTAAAAACGTCTCTTTCGAGTCGTTTTATATGATTATGACTGTTGTACTATGAAATAAAACCCCAGATTAGCTTCCGCTGCTATATGTCAAAAATGGGGGTGTTATATCCTCCTCTTACCAAATTATCACCATTGGTTGATGATGATGTTGGTGAAGAAGAAGCTATTAAAAGAAATACCAAAGTAGTAAATAATATTAATGAAGAAGATGAGTCGATAGAAGTTGACGAAATTGTTAACATTAAGGGAGTCCAAGAAACATCCACTTAGATAAAGTCATAGGACAATATTTCAAAAACATTAAGATTCTCAAGCCTAAAATCATAGCAATTTCTTTTGTTTTATATCCACTATAGAACCCAAAAATATTAATGAGGATTTAAAAGATGAAAGTTGGATTGTAGCTATGCAAGAAGAACTAAATAAATTTGTAACTAATGATGTTTGGGAATTAGTCCCTCTACCTATAAGTCAAACGTCATTGCACAAAAAGGGTCTTTAATAAATAAATTAGATAAAGGGTATGTATATTAAAAATAAGGTAGATTAGTGACAACAAGGAATATAATCAACAAGAAGGTATAGATTATGATGAAACATATGCTCCGGTAGCTAGATTAGAGTTAATTAGAATACTTCTTGCTATTGCTTATGCAAATGATTTTAAACTATATCAAATGGATGTAAAAAGTGGTTTTCTAAACGGTTTTATAAACAAAGAGGTTTATGTTGCTCAACCTCCAGGGTTTATTGATTTTCAAAAACCAAACTATGTTTATAAACTTAAGAAAGCTTTATATGGTCTTAAGCAAGCTCCTAAAGCTTGGTATGATAGATTAAAAGCATTTTTGATAAAACACGAGTATTCAATGTGAATGGTCGATAACACACTTTTTACTAAGAGATCAAAATCACACCTTGTCATTGTTCAAATATATGTCGACGACATTATATTTGGTTCCACGAGTCATAACTTGTGTGATAATTTTGCAAAAATCATGCACGATGAGTTTGAGATGAGTATGATGGGCGAGTTAAACTTCTTTTTGGGTCTTCAAATCAAACAAATGGAAGACGAAATATTTTTCAATCAATCCAAATACATCAAGGAGATGTTAAAGAAGTTCGGGTTGGAAGATCCCAAACCAACCAAGATGCCGATATCAATGGAGATCAAGCTCACTAAAGACGATGAAGCCGACTCCGTGGATAGCTCTAAATATCGAGGTATGATTGGTAGTTTACTTTATTTAACTGCTAGTAGGCCCGATATTATGTTTAGTGTTTGCTTATGTGTTCGTTTCCAAGAAAATACTAAGACTACCCATATAGAAGCCATTAAGCGTATATTTAGGTATATTAGAGGAACTAGTCACTTAGGATTATGGTATCCAAAAGGAACCGGAATAAAAACTATAGTTTATGCCGACTCCGACCACGCGGGCGATTACGTTGATCGCAAAAGCACTAGTGGTGTTTGTACGTTCATGGGATGTTGTTTAACATCTTGGTTCGCTAAGAAACAAACGGCCCTTGCTATCTCCATGACCGAAGCCGAATACGTCTTCGCCGGTAAGGCATGTCAACAAGCACTATGGATGAAACAAACTCTCATCGACTACGGCATACGCCTTGACGACGTTCCGATTATGTGCGACAATAAAGGCACTATCGACATAAGCAAAAACCCCGTACAACACTCTAGAACTAAACATATTGAAATACGCCACCACTTTCTATGCGATAATGTCCAAAAAAGGCAATATCTCTATCGAGAAAGTTGCATCCGAAGATAATATGGACGATATATTTACTAAGCCTTTAAAATGTGAAGTATTTAATTATTTAAGATTAGGATTAGGAATGATGGAACTTATCATGGATAGTGATTCTTCATCATATTAAAAATAATCGTAAGCGGAAATTTAATGAAGTAATTAATCATTATTCAAAAGATGTTAATTCTCAATACAAGTTCTAATTACAAAACTTCCGATCGTGAACATAATCGAGACTAGAATTTTATTAGATTAAGAAGATATCAATAAAATGACCATAGATATTTTCAAAATCTACATGTATAATCAATACATGAAAATTACAGAATCGATTAAAAAGGTTGAAAAGAACAATCATCAAATTGCAACTCACACTTGTGTTGACGATTGTTTGTTGAATCTAAATGTTCACAAATGATTGTGTTATTAGTAATGGTAAAACTTATGCTAAAAGATAACACACTCCTAGTAGGATCGACTACGTTGAAATTCCATCAGGATATTCACGACAAGTTGCACGATTTGCTCAAAACTTGAACGTCGACTCCGAAAATTATATCACATACTCCCAATAGTATATATAACATACTTCACTTACCAAAAACACTACACCTTATCTAAATTTGCTCAAAAATCAACTCTGTCTGTATTTTTGGAAAGTTGCGGACCACGGATCCACCATAGGTAGATCCGTGTATTGTTTTGGCAGATCCGTGAGTCAGCTGGGTACCCTACATTTAAGTTGTTGGACCACTTGTTATTTCTTTTAATATCATACAATCACCTACATCTCATATCACCCAAAATTGAGCATTCCCGCCAACATCTTTTCAAGCCATAATTAAGATAGATCCATACATTTCTTGACATCTTCATTTACAATTGTAAGTTTTTATCTTCTAAATCTTAATTTGAAATACTTATTTTTCTCTCCATAAAAGGTAAAGAACTTAAAATAATAGATCAATTTATTTTTCCATACTTGGAACTCACATTCAATGTGATTCACCAAGATTAATCTTGGTTTTATAAAACTCACCATTAGAAATTTGTTTTAACCAATATTACTTACATATTTAATACAAATAAAAAATAATTACTCTCTAATGAATGAACCTTCAAAATCCACAATTATTGTGATATCTTGACTTATTCGAATTGAGAGATAAAGCAAATGAAGATATGTGATTTACTACATAATGTACATAAATCACATACATACATCATAACTTACTTTCAATATATTTATCTATATCCTAATTATAAATTTTTTAGGTTTTAATTATGCTTGGAATGATAAAATCCGACTACAAAAGAACCAAAGCCTACATACCAAAAATCCATCACCAAAGGTCCACTCCAAACAATGCCAAAAACTCTTTCAAAAACCTCCGAAATCATTTTATTCATGAAGGAAGACACATTGAGTCCTCTTTCACCTTTGGCAATGACATCGTTGTTCAATTCAAATCAATTCAATTTGATTGTCTTCTCACCTTAAATGGTCATATTTGTCCTCGCTTCATCATCGAATTTTATCACAAATTTCAACTCTTACGAAATGTGCATGATATGTCTCTTTCGATTGGTTTCACCATTCGAGACAAGGAGTTCATTATGTCACGCGGAAAATTCGGTCAAGTCCTTCAAATTCCATACAAAGGAACATGTATCTTCTCAAAGGAATGTTCATTAGAACTTTTGAACACTACTCGTGAAAAGCATGTTTCCTATCAAACTATTCATCTAAACATTGGAGATGTCATTCAAAAAACTTGCCTTCCATCATGCCATCAAAATTGCTTAAATCCTACCATTATCCTTTGAGATAATCTTCCTCCCAACATCAAGGATTGGGAACTCATCATTCGTGAAAATGTCATTTGTGTTGACACTCACAAAAGCTCCATTGATGCATGCTCCGCCATCATACTCTATCATCTCAAAAACTCTCAAAACTTTAACCTTGCCTACTTCATTGCTCATAAAATTGAGAGTGTCAAAGATAGAGTCGATTGTCCTCTACCATATGGCTTACTCATTACTCGGTTGTACCGATTCATTCTTACCAAACATCCTAAAATCTTTCGTCCCCATCATTCTCTACAATTCGTCTTGCACTATCGAATGATGAGCTCCATCAATAGAAAGAATGAGAGAAAGAGGAGTAAGCGTGAAGAAGTTAAGATTGACATGCCCTACTCTCCATCGTCGGTTGAAAGCTCAAACCAAACATCCCCTTTGCTAGGATATTGGTCATCCGTGGATCAATTTTAAATTTAGCATAACTCATTCTCTAGGGATCTTGAACTACTGCTTTAGGATAACATTATGCTATTAATTAGTTGTAACATCTTTTGTGTTAAACTATGCCATCTTGAACCAAAATGCATGCTATTAAGTGCTATGCATGCATGAATTGAACGTTGAAACTACGCTATGCTTTATGAACATCCTATCATGTTGATGTTATTTGGTAGATGATAATGATGCTTGCATGATAATTTGTTTCATGTTTTGGGGGGCATAAATGCATGTTCTGGTCGTTTTTATGAAAATTTACTACCCACATAGTAGATCCATCTGCTATTTTGGTGGATCCGTGGCTCACCAGGCCAGGAGCCAAAATTTGAATTTTCTTGATTTTTAACCTTTTCTACTTTATCTTATAACCATGCTATATGATACTATGTGAGATCTTAAACCTTAGGATATAACATGTTCTTCGTATAATCCAAAAACCTTCATGCCAAAACATACACCCAATGTCCTTTATAAGACATATCCTCACAACCTTAATACCCAACATTCAAATGTCTACCTCCTCAAATGATTCCACACCCACAATCAAAAGGAAAATCATCCAAGAGCATCTCTCAAAACTCAAATCAAATCAAGTTGATCCACATATCCTTCCACCCGAAGTCTTAGAATCAACACAAGCTCATTTTCAACTCAAGACATGTCAATGTTGTTGTAACTCTCAACGTGAAATTGGATTAATATTACATGAAATGCATCTCATGTTCAAATACATTCAAGAACACACCCCACAAAACAAAACACCTTCTCTTCACAACATGTTTGATCATTTAATCCCAATAACCAATCTCAATCCTTATCTACACATATGTAGATGTTGTACCAACAAAGTGAATCAACTTCAAAGCCAACAAGAGGGTGTTCATTTCATTTGCTCCTACATCCAACATCATCTTGGATCTTCAAACCCACCATACCTTCCGCACTAAATCCACCTATCCGATAACACATACCCCTCGGATTATATAGGAAAATGATATATCCCAAGATTTAGGACTTTTAATTATTTGTTTGGTTTAACATGCAATGGCTTTAATGCCAAGTTTTATGTTTAAATCCCTTATAATGGATTAAGCATTATTTTCTTTTGTTGTGTTGAATGTTAATGATGGGATGTTCATTATGTATATTTGTTGCATTTTGTTGATTGTCATATATATAATTTTCGTGTCTACAATAACTATGTTTGTACAACCAATCCATAGCTCGATTCCTTGGTACCCCAAGTGAGGGGATTCGACTTGCAATTAATCTTTATTTTTTTTACATTGCATTCTAATCCACTCACTTTTACATTCGTCAAAACAAGACTTGAAAACTCCCCCTCCTTCTGAAGGGGACAACACTTTTTGGCATAGACAAAAGGTGGAGGAAGATATGTAAACTCATCTACTAAATACTTATTTAGTAACGTTTAAATAAGCATGAGTTTTGATAAAAAAAAAAAAAAAAGAATAAAAAAAAAAAAAAAAAAAAAAAAAAATAAAAAAAATAAAAAATAAAAAAAAAAAAAAAAGAAAAAAAAAAAAAAAAAAAAAAAAAAAAAAAAAAAAAAATAAAAAAAAAAAAAAAAAAAAAAAAAGAAAAAAAAAAAAAAATAAAAAAAAAAAAGAAAAATAAAAAAAAAAAAAAAAAATAAAAAAAAAAAAAATAAAAATAAAAAATAAGATAAAAAAATAAAAAAATAAAAAAAAAAAAAAAAAGAAAAATAATAAAAAAAAAAAAAAAAAATAAAAAAAAAAAAAAAAAAAAAAAAAAAAAAAAAAAATAATAAAAAAAAAAAAAAAAAAAAAAAAAAAAAAAAAAAAAAAAAATAAAAAAAAAATAAAAAAAAATAAAAAGATAAAATTTTTTTTTTTGTTTCATCATCAAAAAGGGGAGATTGTTAATACAAATATTCGCGCAAAAACGATATTTATATTTAATGATCTTCATGTTTTGATAATAACAAATATAATGTCATACTACGTAAAAGTTTACATAAACAAGTTATTTAGTTGAAAGTTTACTTGACGAAGACTATTCACTTATGTATTAATATGAAATTATTAAACATAGTTAATGATCAAATAAAAATATTACAATTTGCAAAATCTTTTTCAAATCAAAATGATTAACTTAACACATGAATTAGATTATAAGCTAGTTATATTAATCTTAAGCCAAAATAAGGATTACCTAATGGAAATAATCTATCCAAATCTAGAACCTCTTCCTTATTCATGTTAAAAATAGTTTCACTAGAAGAATCTATTAAACTAGTTTTAATAAGTACAAAACAATATTTTGTATAGATTTGGGGTTAATCACAAAATGACAATTTTTGTCCCAGCTCCTCCCACGGATCCATAAATGCACTGCACGGATCCAGCGATGGGTAGGATCCGTGGGTTGTCGCGACGTCAGTTCCCCTGGACAAGAATGTTGAAATGTCAAATGGTTTCCTTATAAATACCAACCTCACTCCTTCATTTCAAACAACTCTTGAAAAATATTTTTCTTATACATATTTTATCTTTTGCATATTCTTTGATCATTATACTTGTTACATAATCCATTACAAGTGATCAACTCATTCCACTCTTTAGTGAAGAACACTCAAAAAGACATCAAGCTTCAAGTGTTATTAGTTTAGTTGTGTCATCAATAGTTTTGTGATAATCATTCAAGATTGTAATATCTGTGTTGTGTGCTGTGTAAAATCATAAGTGTATATAGGTAATAATATTAGGCCACAAAATATATATTGTTAGATTGTTTTTTCTTCCTCGAAAGTAGAACTCGCTACTTTAGCTTAGTACCTAGAAAAAGGTGTAAGAGATTTGTGTACGGTATTTTCTCGCGCCTAAAGGGAGTCTTGTTGACATAGCGAAGATAACCGCCAGTTGGGTACTTGGGGAGTGGAGTAGGGTGAAGAGGAGCTTCGTAGCCGAACCACTATAAATCATTGTGTCATCGGTTTGATCTTTCTTCTTTACTTGCTTATATTTTAATTGTTTAGTTTCTTTATTTATTGCAATCCTATCATATACACTTGTGTATATCTCTTGAATTCACATAAGTCGACAATCTAAGTTTTAATTTTAAAATGGTAAAAACTATGGAAACTATTCAACGCCCCTTCTAGTTTCCACAATTTTGCTCTCATCGCTATCATCTCTATTGTCATCATCATTGGTTATCATTTCGCGCAAGGTGAGTTCATAGCCCCCAATTTTACTCATTTACTGTTTTATAAACTTCAAAGGAGATTACATGCTTGTTTTATATAACAACCCGCAATTTTCATAAATGTAAATATCCATCTATTAAGTTGG
>BQNB010022291.1:6227-63174 GCA_026074375.1 Tanacetum coccineum | reverse complement strand
ATAACCAACACTCACATTTGTCTTATGTAACAATATTCCCATATTGTTAACCAACAATGGACATATTTAGAATGATAAATCATTCCAGGATTAAACATGCAAATATAGGATAACAATTATTATATGAATGAAAAACAAATACCAAATATCTTTATTTATCTGAAAATAAAATTGTCGTACAATCTCAATTATCCAAACACTAATAAAACACATATTTACATGAGACTACTAGTTGGGAGCATTCCAATATTCTTAGTATGTTCTGAATGATTTGGAAAGGCTAATGCTTTAGTAAAAGGATCAGCTAAGTTGTCATATGTGTGAACTTTTTCTAGCTTTATGTTTCCATATTCAATAACCTCACGAAGGTAGTGAACTTTGGCACGAAAATGTCTAGCACCTTTGGTGATTCCTGATTCATTTGCTATAGCAATTGCTCTAGTATTATCATAATACATCTTAATAGGTTCTTCAATTGTGGGAACAACACCCATCCCAGAAATGAATTTTCTAACCAAAACGGCTTCCTTAGAAGCAGCATACGCAGCAATATACTCAGCTTCTATAGATGAAGTTGCGAAGATGCTTTGCATTGTACTCTTCTGGTCAACAGCACCCCCATTTAAAACGAATACATATCCAGTCTGACACTTAAGGTCATCAGCATCCGTTAGATATCCAACATCAGTGTAGCAAGAAACCCTGAGCTCTCATTTTATATCACCTTCGAAACAAGAAACATATCCTTAGTATTCCTGAAATACTTCAGAATGTTCTTAATAGTAGTCCAGTGAAGATCACCTGGATTATGTTAAAATTGGATCGTTATGTTCTGAGCGAACGTAACATCAGGGCGAGTACATCTCACAACATACATAATAGATCCCACAGCCGAGGCATATGGAACATTTTGCATGCACTTCAATTCAGCAGGTGTTGAAGCACCTTGTGATTTACTCAATTTAAACTTTTCTTGCATGGGGATACTTCCACGTTTGGAATTCTCCATGTGAAATATCTTTAAGATTTTCTCAATATAAGCACTTAGACACAAACCAATTAATCGCCGTGATCTATCTTTGTAGATCTTGATTCCAAGAATATATGCAGCTTTTCCTAAATCTTTCATAGTAAAACACCTTCCAAGGTAGGATTTTACATCTTGTAACATTGGAATGTTGTTTCCCATGATCAATATGTCATCGACATATAAGATTAGGAAACTGACATTACTCCCACTAGCTTTTAGATATACACATGGCTCATCACAATTTTGAGTGAAACCAAATTTCTTTATTTCATCATCAAATCATTGATTCCATTGCCTTGATGCTTGCTTAAGTCCATAAATAGAACGTTTTAGCTTGCATACTTGGTTTGGATATTTTAGATTAACAAAACCTTCAGGTTGCTCCATGTAGACCTCTTCAAAGAGATATCCATTGAGGAAGGCAGTTTTGACATCTATTTTCCAAATCCAAGGTTAAAAATAGCATGAAGCATGGCGTGGTGGCATAGCCAAGCCTCAAGCTTTAGCATGAGGCGTTGTGTCATAGCGTTTTTAAGGTGTGACTCAAGGCGAGAAAAAATATTTATAGAGTGGTCAATATTAGTTAGTTACTAGGCTTAAAATTGAGTTATAGAGTTACTAAGCCCGAATCCCATACAACCCAAATCATAAATACTTGTAAATTAGCTCAAGTCCATGAAATCTTTTAAAAGTTTTAAAAAGGCACGCTATAGCATGCTTTATCACGCCTTATCGCACGCTACGCCTAGAGACGACGCCTTGGCCTATTTTGTAACGTAGAGGCCACACCTCGCGCTATGGCATCGCTATAGTACGCTTTTTAGAACCCTGGAAAAATCTCATAGTCATAAAATGCAGCTATGGCAATAAGAATCCTAATAGCTCTAATGTCTGCAATAGGAGAGAATGTGTAGAATATCTTAACACACACAAGGTATGGATTCTATGTAGAGTTTAGAGAGTGAAAGAGAGGTGGTTGGATGAACACTTAAAGAAAGAAAGAAAAGAAGAAATGTTAGATTACTATGTGAAATTGAATGAACAACCAACACCTTTTCCATAGCATGGAAAGGGTTTATATATCCTTATACATGGCCGGTTGGGCTTTTACCATTCGCTTACCATAGGCTTTAGCTAAACTAGCCTATTAAGGTTCCAAATATTACTTAACGAGCTATCTAATGATATTAATGGAAGTGACTGATACTTTCATATTCCTAACAATCTCCCCCAAAGGGAGGTCACTCCATTTTACAAAAACTTAAACTTGCATACTATGCTTTGTCTTCAGTATTGTGCTCACAGATTTGTTTTCTTGACATCATCTTGTGACTATGGTATTAGTGATCTTTGACTTTAGGCTTGAGCTTGTTCTGATAGGCTTGACTTTTATGTGAACTTGAACTTCTTTAAGATCATCAACCAAGCATAATCTTTTATCATCATTTTGTGATCTTTTGCCTTCTTGTGATCTTGTGACTTCTGGACCGACATGTTCATACTGTTCTTGATGTTGAAAGCGTATGTAACCATCTTTCTTGATATTATTTAACTTTAACACTTCGTCACTTTATGAACGACATACGATATCAACTTAATACTTCGCCGCTTCAAGAAAGACATACAGTATCAGAGTAGCGGAAGTCTTGAAACATTTACTTAAGCTTTTATGATGTCTTACTTTTGTCGATCTAGTATGGAGCATGTGGCTTTGGATCTTGACTTGTCTTGATCCAATAGCTGCGACCATCGGGATTACCTACATGAAAGGGTTAGTGATAATCAACAAGTATGGACGAAAGTAGATTTGTCACTTCATCGAATACGGTTGTAACAACCACGGTTCCTCGTTACTTAGTATAAATACTGCCTGTGATCAGGTAGAATTCTAAAGAATCTCCTTGACAGGGTTTCGCAGTTGCACTAGCCGTTCTTATTACCAGAGCGTCTCAAAGCAGACAACACGGTAAGAGTAAACCGGTAAGTTACTATCTTCCCGATAAAGCCCTTCAATTTCGTGTTCCAGCTTTCCTTATGTCCAATACCCTATGAGTGATTATCCATGGACATAAGATTGAAAATTGATTTAGAAAATTAGCCGGTGTGTCAAGAAGCAAACGGTTTTTATGACACACCAACAGTTTTAATCTTTTCAAAATTCATTCGTAATTCACATAAGCTGTACCGAATTGATATCCATTATCACAAGTTTGATCCTTGTAGGATCTCACAAGTTACCTACCGAGAGGTGTTTGATGTTGGCTCAAGCAGGATTTCCATTTTCACTGTGAATACTTAAGTATCACTGGGATGTTCTAGAAAAATCAAAAGGATAATGCGTAGGACTCTTGATATATATTTCTTGTTTTTCACATTATGTGAATTAGCAAGCATAATTTTGACTAGTGTCCTAATGAGATTTATAGATGATCTCTTTTGGCTTTAGACTTAATTATTCACATTTGGTTTTAGTAATCGGAGGTTGGAGCAGGCTGCCACCTTTTCAATACCAACTAACTCGGAGTGAGAAAGTCAATAGAAATGTGTTTAATCTCCATGAGAAATGAAACAAAAATCTTTTGAGAGATTCTGAGTGGCTAAGGAGGGTTGTGCATTACATCACTGAGTCCATGATGTCGGTCTTCAATGTCAGCAATCATCATTGTGATTCTGAAAGTAGATGTATTGACCCGGTTTCTGCCTAAGTGTATAGAGGGCTTTTTTCTTTTCACCCTTTATCTTAACTTTTCTTTTTAATTCTTCAACCCCTTCAGTGCTTACCGATACTTCATAACTAGTACCTTGTTAGGTTTGTTCCAGTACTAGCTCCATCTCAGTCGACAATTTTCCTTTATCTCACTTTTACTCCTTTTTTACATCATGCTTAAGGACTTCTACACTATCTAGTGGATTGTCCCTAGGTAGATCCCCCCAGTTCTGGCTGGATTGTAGGAACGTATACCTATACCTAACCACCTTATAACTCCAAATAATTAAATACATGGTTGGTCTTTTGGTATCATTCACATCCTTAAAACCATTTGTACTGCTCCCCTTAACAAGTGAAACGATATTCAAAAACGTTTAGCACATGAAGGGAGAAGCTTGAAATTGAGTCATGAAATTCACATCATTAGCCATATATTTTAATCACATTTTCTCCCCTTATCAAAAATGTTAAATCCCTTGATATTTTGGATATCAATTGATTCAAATATTTATGCTTTTGGGGAAAAAATGTCCAATTATTAACAAGCCGATTATTGGAATATTTTAATGCCCCCCTCAAATTATGAGGGTACTATATGATGTTTGAGTATGTTAATTTGAAATTTTTTGAATTTACTAAGAAATTTTTGAAAAATTCATACTCAAACACTATATATGCCTAATTGTTTAAGTCTGCACTACATATATACATATTCACAAGTTTATAATATGTGAAATGACCTTATAATGATGAACATAATATAACGAAGTCATATTGTTCGTTGAAGTAGCCAGAGGTCAGTTCCGTAGTGCCTCCCACCAACAAACGTTTTGAAGCTCATCATCATCCTTCTTTCCTTCAGCTGCTTTTCAATAGCCTTGATCATGATATGAGCTCTTTTCTTTTCCAATGAACTCTATCTTCTTAGTGGCAGGTACTCTATTCGGATATTCTTAGTTACGTCATCCAGCAAAGTTCCAAGCCTTGTTAATGTGCCATCACTGAACTTGTAGAGTTCATTTGAGTGCATCAACCTATTTCTCCCTTGGTTGTCAAAATAAATGAATCCTTGAGGGTCTTGATATGGAGTGTATGGGTCCTTTTTCCTGATACCGGGTCTTGTAGTTTCTGGCTTGGTGACGTTGATCTTCTTCTGGTAATTTTCGACTCCCAGTTGAAGATCTTCGACTCTCTTTTGAATAACCATGCTTCTGGTGAACATTCGTTGTGCTATAGAAAAGTTAGAAACATCATTGCCCAAGAGATTGGTGAGCCTATTCTGAACAACAAGGATTAACATGTCCTCGATGTCATTGATACGAAGTCTTAGGAAGTCGCCTTCCTTGAATATGTGAAGTTCATTATCGGTTCTTCGTACTTCAATCTCTCTTAAATACCCATACCCATGTTTTCGCATCACCTCGACCCGAGTCACTACTAAAATACGTTTAGTAGAATACACATCATGACTGGATTCCAAGCCTCATGCATACCCATAAAAGGTCTTATGTTGATCTCTCCAATAACAAATACCCCAAAGTGCATGTTTATCATAGGCGACTTTAATAGGACTCCAAACGTTTAGAACCATGTCTTTAATTCCTGGAAGATCATACTGAGCGGCCTTTGTCTTTGTTATGGACATTGTATAGGTCATAGTCGAAATTCCTCCTTGCAGATACTTGAGATCGTTGTTGAAGAAGTAGTCAACCGGTACTATTTGACGATTCCTTTTCATGACTAAAGTTAGGGGTTTGGTAAGATCAAATGGATAATCACCACCTTCTGGGATACAATCAAGTTTCTCTGATAGAGCTTTGTAACATTCTTCAAAGTCATATTTCAGCTCAGCAAAATTGGTACATGTTCCTTTGAGAAGTTTAAATGCTGGCCCTAATAGGGTCTCTTGAGTTAGATTAGTGATCTTGAGGCCATTCATGATATACACAGAGGAGTCAATAGGAGTGTTCATCAATTCATCAAAGGTTTTTGATGGTTTATCAGCAGAAGATGCAAAGGTCATTAACCAACTTTAAGTTGGTCCTTGTTGTGGAGTCTTGCCAACATTCCAATCAGGATCAGTGGGTTCTTTAGGTTTGGTAAACCAGTCATATTTAGATGCAACCTTTCCCTTGGGTTCTTCATCATCATTACCCAGATTCTCTTCTTGATCTTGTGGCATATCAGAATCTGCAACCTCAAACTCTGGTTCTTCTGACTGAACAGACTTTCCTAAAGATTTTGATTGAGACTTGGCGCCTTTGGATAAGCCAAACTTTGATTCTTTAGTTTTTAGACCTTTTGTTAGTTTTGCATCCTTGCTTGTCTTCCTCTTCTTCAACCCTCAGTCTGATCTAGTGGAAGGGTCTTAATCTTTATCTTTGTCTTTTCGGCTTCTTTTTAACGAATACAATTTATGGAGTCTAATAGAACTCCTTAGATCATTTAAGCTCAGTTTGATTAGAACTTATATCTAGGATTAACAATAACAATGATAACAATATGCACAACAGAATTAAATAAAGAACATCAATGTTATTTGAACAAGGTTTTATATTCATATGATTCCACCAAACCTTAAATCTATATGATCGATATAGATAGGTCACCACCTGTAATAGGGATCAAGGAAAACCTTGATTACCTTAAGGCTACAACACACCACTATAGACACACACATATTTTCTTTTCAGTGTACACCTAAAACATACGACCTATATCTCTTTATATACTAGAGATATTAGGTTGTACAAAGGATAAGAACAAATAATATCTTTTACACTTTTAATATTATTTTCTATATCTTCTATCTGAATAAGGGGATCTTTTAGAATCTTTAAAATCTTCCATCTTTTGAAGAATTCCAGCTTTTCATTTAAGTCCTTTTGTTTCATTCTTTTATTCACTTTGTCTCATAAAATCAAGAATCCTAACAATCTTCCTCTATTTGACGATGACAAAACAAACATGTTCTTGTACAAACTTCATCATAAATCCTTTAATCAAAGCTTCCCCTGAAGTTGAGATCATGGATCTCCATGAATGAAACAAAACTTCTTAATTCAGAGTTCCTTTGTAACATGCCACACCAAGGATCTATAAGTTGAAACATGTTAATATTTCTTTTCCTTTTTATCATAATCCAATAGGGGACATATGAATATAATCAACTTTGATCTTGACCACTACAAACCAATATCACACTTCTAATCCAAGCCTTCTAACTCCTCAAATCACCCACCATTAAGCACAATAAGAAAAATGAACTTAAGTAGTAGAAAAATCAAACTATCAGTAGTAATAAAGACTAGCAGTATAAAAAGCTTTCACCTCAATGCCTACATGTAAAATGGTTATCATTTTAACAATAAGCCTCCCTTAAAACCCATATGTTAACCATTTCTTTGTATCTTCAATACCTGTAGGCTCTATGATAATGATCACTGAATGAAGAAACATAAGTATCGACCAACCTTGATGTTAAGTAGATAACCCCAACCTTAATCTCTTATAATCTTGTCCTATCCACGAGAACCGACAAATTATAAATAATTTCTATGAAACATAAGTTAGATCGCAACCTCTGACAAAAAATTCTCATCTTTCTATGAGAATACATACCAAGTGATCAGCAAAATGTTGAGCATTGAGCACCTATAAGAGAAAACACAACCTTTTCTAGTATTTTGACAAGCTCTTACGACACAAACATGTGTAAGCATAAACAAGTTCATCTCTAAACTATTATAGCCATTTAAATATGAAAAAACACGTTCCTCCCAAATAAATTCCACTACAACGTCAAATAAATCAAAAACAACTTCTTCGTAACCAATTAATCCAAGAAATCCAAAAATGACATATTAAAACATTTAAGAACATTATAAATAAAATCTGAATATTAGCTTCCCCTTAAACCAAGCAGAAGTAACAACAGTAGAAAACATCTTTACTATTGGCTGTATTAATAAATTAGCCGCACAAACCATGGTAAAGTCCAACAGTAGAAACAAGCTAAAATTATAACCTTTGCAAATCAGAACCTTAAAACTAGCAGCAATAAAAATAGAAACAAGAAAAAAAACATACTAGCAGCTCTAAAGTATAGAAACTACTGTCAGCATTAACCTTTAGATGATAGCACATCTTTAACCATAACTAGTAGCACAAATCTTGCCATTGGCAGCATTAACCAGTTACTTGGCAGTATTATAACGTCACCTAGGCAGCACTAACTTACATAAGGCCCACGATAATAATCATAAGCATCCGCCAAACCTTCAAGATAGGCTAAGCAGTATAATGTTGTTTCCATGCAGTATAAACATCAATTTGAGCAGTACTAACTTGTAACCACTGTTTAAGGATACCTTTTTTTAAGTATCCAGATGACGCTTTTTAGTGTCACAAAGCTGTTACGAATTCGTCACAAATTAGCATTCTCCTTCAACTACTAATGATTCTTTTCATAGAATAAGTTCAAAAGAACTCTTGAATTATGTAACCAAGAACCACAATCAGCAACTATCTTGTTGTCACGAACCAATCAACAATAATTGTGAACAAACTTCTTGTTATATCGAATTAGGGTTGCTGAAAAACCCTAATATCACCAGATTCGACATGATAACCAAGACATAAAATTCATACCTCTTTCCCTTCATAGATGCGACACCAAAACACCTTGTAGATCCTAGATCAAGAGCCACGAGGCTCTGATACCAATTATGGAGTCTGATAGAACTCCTTAGATCGTTTAAGCTCAGTTTGATTAGAACTTATATCTAGGATTAACAATAACAATGATAACAATATGCACAGCGGAATTAAATAAAGAACATCAATGTTATTTGAACAAGGTTTTATATTCATATGATTCCACCAAACCTCAAATCTATATGATCATTATAGATCGATTACCACCTGTAACAGGGATCAAGGAAAACCTTGATTACCTTGAGGCTACACCACACCACTATAGACGTCTACATATCTAACTTGTGCACACATACACACATTTTCTTTTCAGTGTACACCTAAAACATATGACCTATATCTCTTTATATACTAGAGATATTAGGTTTTACAAAGGGTAAGAACAAATAATATCTTTTACACTTTTAATATTATTTTCTATATCTTCTATTTGAATAAGGAGATCTTTTAGAATCTTCAAAATCTTCCATCTTTTGAAGAATTCCAGCTTTGCATTTAAGTCCTTTTGTTTCATTCTTTTATTTGTCTCATCAAATCAAGAATCCTAACACACTTTATCATAAGTTGAGAAGAGACTCTTGTCGAGGTCGTAAGACTTGATCAATCCATCATAGCATTCTCTGTGTTCAGTAGCTGTCAGATATGATTGACTTTCATCTATTTTGTCAATAAGAATCTTCTTTAACTTAAATTCTGTAAGCGAAGTAGCAACCTCATATGTTGACTTTGGTTGTGAAGACTCATTAGGTAGAACTTCATGTTCAAGTGACTCAGTAACCATGCTTTTGATTACCAGAGGAGGAAAGTTAGAAACTTCCTTTAGCAAAATCTAAGGAAGTTGAATCTTGACTTGATCAGTAATCCTAGCAATGATTGATGCCGAAAGGTAGCTCATAAACTCATCTCTTGTGGCTCCAAGTCTTGAGTCTAGATGTTCATCTACTAGAGCGGTCACTTGAGTGTTAAGAAGATCATCCTTTTAGAGTTCAACAACTTCTTTTATAATGTTGGGACTCTGTTGTTGAATTGGAAGACGGATGCAAAATTTAGAAGTGTAGATAGAGGATTTGTTGCTTTAGTTGTCGGTGGTGGTGTTGGTGTTGATTGTAGTGGTGGAGGAGTAAAGGATGGTAATGATTAAGGGATGACGGTGGTGTATATGGGTGAAGTTTCAGTGATAACTGATACATGTACTGGAAGGAGTGTGGGTGTTTGATTGCTTGGTACTTCATGATGGATATGAACATCAATTGGAGAAACAAATTCTGCATCTGTATGGGGAATATCTAAAAAATTTAAGAATTTAGATGCCAAGTCGGATGAGTAAGAAGAGCTGGCAACTGGAACTTCAATCTTCTTTGGAACAGTAGAAATTGTCACGTGAGCATCTTCTATGACTTGATTGATTATGATCTTCGGATTTTCATTCCCTTGTTGGACGTTAATCATTTCAGCATTGGTACCCTCCTTTAGAATAAACCCTTCATCAGTATTAACTGGTTCATTCAACCTTACATCCACATTATCGTCGAACTGATTGGTAGTATAATCCATTCCTTTATCCTCATCACCTTCAGCTTTATCTTTAACCTTTGATTCAACATTGGTTTCTTCTTCATCATTAGTAGAGTTGGACGAGGTTTTAACAAACTCGTCATCCTTTTCTTTTTCATCATCTTCAACCTCTTCTTCGTTCTCCTCTTGTTCAGATTCGGAACTCATTTCATTCTCATCAGTTTCATGCTTGGAATCCGACCATTTTTCTTTGTTAGATTGGTGATGAGGTGTCATTTATACACTTTTTTGGGGCCGTTTAACCCCCTAAATCGTGTGTTTATGCCCAAAATAGGTACTTAATCGTTCATTTTCAGGTATTTTGCATTTGGAAGGCATTTGGAAGAAATACACGTGACTTGGGCTCATTTGGATAAGAAACGGACAAGACTACGGACCTACACCGACATTGCTCAAGGATTTCTCCTTAAAAGCTGACGCCGTCACAACGATTTCCAAGACGGCGTCACAAGATCTCAAGACGGCATCAGATTGTACCACCAAGCCCTATATCTAGAATATTCTTGTCACGACGGCGTTACCATTAAAACACGACGCCGTCGCAGCGATTTTCCTATAAATACAAATCTGATTTTAGGGTTTTAAGTGTGTAACTTTAGAGTAAAAGAAAGAGACAAACCCTAGTACGTTTAGCAGTTGTTAGGGATGATTTTAGGGCCTCAAAACCCTATTGTACTTCCTTCAATTCATGTTTTAATCATATAAGACTATCTTAATCATTTAATATGTCTTGTTGTGTGATTATTATCTGTTCTTGCTTTATCTTTAACATGATTGGCTAAACCTTCTATTGTGTTTATTTATGATTGTATAAAACCTAGAATGTAGATCTTAGTTAGTCAGGTGTTGCTTCCGTGTGTTGGATATGCATGTTTGGTCTTAGAAAACCAGGTTTTGTCTGTATTGCTGTTGATAAATGTCTAGGAAAACATGATTGTGTAGAAAGGATACCATCGGAGGTAAACAGTCTTCATACTACCTTGCCCCCTTATATGGTTGATCCCTCTAAAAATATTTTAAAATTTCAAATGCATTATAACTTTTACTTTAGGGGCCTTGTATATAGTCTTCATACTACCTTACCTTGTGCGTTGCCTTAACGATTTTTAATAGACGACATGGTGAATATTAAATAGACGACGGGTTCGTGTAATTCGTTCATGACATAGGAAATAATTACATAGATCATCACAAGTGTGACAAAGCAACAACACTAGGAGAAGCAATCTAGGGAGTAATACATGACTAAATAAACACAGTCTTTTATTATATTGTTATCACCAGTAGTTTAGTTTATATTTAGTTTATTAGCTAAACCAACCAAACCTCTCAAACATATGATTTACCTGCTTTCCTATAAACATAAAAATACAAAAAGAATCTTCCCTCAACCCTTAGAATTTTATTAGACCGTGATCAAGCCTTCCAAACCTATTCCCCTAGAGAACGATAACAACCCCCGAGTCTTGCCTATACTATTACTACAACGGTTAGGTACTCTGCCTAGGGAGTTGTAAAACTTCGTGTAGAAGTCTTACGACGACTGCATCAAGTTTTTGGCGTCGTTGCTGGGGAATAGTTAGGTTTCGATCATTATTTAACTTAGTTCTACTCATTTGAATCCTTTTAAGTGAGATTTTAATTCCTGTCATTAGCTTTCTTGTAGTCTATCTTTTTCACTTTGGATGCAGCCACCATGTGTGCAGAATCTTGATCCATATCTTCTAGCAAAGTTTCTCAAAGCAACAAGCTCTGATACCACTTGTTGGTACCACTTCAATAGATCGAATTCCTTAAGCTTTTATAAGGATTAGTTATATTAGATAAATCTAACACAACGATAGTAGAAACTTTGTTTGAATGTCTTAAAGATTATGTGGAATCTAATCTTTAATATTAAGAAGAACTATCAATGAAACATTAATTATATGAACATATATTTCAACAAACAAAAGCTCCAGTATTAATAATAATACGAATACTCTCAAAGTATTAGGGTTACAAAGACCTTGAAGCTATGATAATTCTATGAATGACTCGTATCAAACTCTATGTCCTAGAACCTCCTTTTATACACCAAGGAGTCCTAAACGGCTTACAATACTTTCCTAAGAATATCAAATCTTTTAAACAAATAAGTTATACATATCTTTTACACAAATAACTCATATAAATCACATAAGCAGTACTAACTAACTCAGCAGTACTAACTTCTTCACTAGCAGCATTAACTCCTTCAGCAGCATTAACTTTGTACTAACAGTAGTAACTTTTGTACTAGCAGTAGTAACTACTTAGCAGTTTTTCTTCTAAGTCTCTGAGCAGCACTAATATGCACTAGCAGTAGTAACTTTACACTAGCAGTACTAACTGTGTACTAGCAGTAGTAAACACTTAGCATTTTTCTCTGAAGTTCTTGAGTAGTACTAACACAACTGAGCAGCATTAACTCTGATATGAGCAGCAGTAATACTAGCAGCATTAAGAAGGCTTTTAATCCTAACAATCCTCCCCTAAACTTGATATTTATCTCCAAAATCATCATGTTGCTCTATTAAAAGCTCTATAATCACCAGGAGGATGCTTCCAAACACTTCATTGATTCTTAAGCTGTTTTGTGAAAAGTTTAAGAAGATGATATGCCATTTCACTGAAATAATCAACCTGAAGCTTCTTGTTCAACATATCTGTAATTATAGGTGGTGTAAGGGGATATCTCTTTTCTACCAGCATGTAAATCATTCCATATTGCAAACTTAAGCAATGCACTCTACATGAGTCAAATAGCTTCCAGCTTAAAACTTTGTACCTTTGTTGCAACTTCCAAATTTCATCTTCTACATGTGGTTCAAACATTGTCTTCAAATCTCCCAATAGCAGCAAATCCATATCCGCCACTAGTCTTGTTGACTTATACTTAGCTTTTACCAACTTGTACAAATCTTCCAAGTCATTCCTGCTAAAACTTTTAAGCATAAGACTAAAGACTCTGTACATTTGAGACTTTCCATCAACTCTTACTATTTGATAATAGTTTTTCTTTCCTTCTTTGTGGATCTTCCAGTCAACAATGGTTAGAGGCTTAGTAGCTAAAGGTACAACATTAATTGCAACCTCTTCTTCATCTGGAATGACTTCCATTAGACTTTGAAGCTCTGCTGTGTCTTTATCCTCATCCACCTTCTACTTCTTAGCACTCTCTTGTTCTAACTCTTCTCTTGCTCTCTTTGAACTACCTTCCACCAAGTATATTCTGAAGTTAAAAAATGTATTCACCCTCTTGAAAGCTCTATCAAACATCTTCTAAATAGAATCAAAAGATTTGTTCTTCAAGTCTTTAGGCTTATTTCCTTCCATATTCTTCAGGTAAGTGCACATGATTTTTCTTTGTTGAGCTTGGGTTGGTGGTTTGTTCCTCTTCTCTTTTGCACTTTTAGCAGCAAAGTGCTTTCTTCTTTGCTCTAAGAGTTGTTGAAATAATGTTTCCTTTTCTTCAACAGACAAATCTTCTTCCTCCTCTGCTTACAGTCTTTGAGCCAATTTATGATCAGCCTTAATCTTAGCCTGAATATCATCCCATTCTTCAATCAAGGAAACATTGGCTTCATCCTTCTCCCTTGGAAGTCTCTCCTCTTCATCAAACTCAGCTTGTAATCTTTTAGCAATTTCGTCATCAAGCCTGATTAGATCTTTCTTTTTTATAGTCTTCACAGGTTCTTCTACCATTATTCCTTTACCCTTGTCCTGTGATGGTTGTTGTGAAGAAATTGTTGTTGTTGTTGTTGTGTTGTTGTTGTAGATTTACCTAGCTCTTGAAAAACAATCCCTTTCACCTTAGGTTTTGAAGTTTTTAAATGCTTCAAGTGCTTGGGCCAAAGTAATTTCTTCAGTAGTTATTGTAACAGTTGTTGCAGCAGTACTAACTTGAGCAGCATCAACTACTTTTTCAACAACGTTTTCATTTTTCCATGCAACAAACACCTCTTCACCATTTAAAGCATTCACATCAAACATCTCATTATCAACATCATCTTGAACATTCACTAAGGTAATGTCTTCATCTGCATCAATAGCATTAATCCTCCTCCCCTGTTTGGATGCATCCTGTGACAACCGTGATTTGAGTAGGTTAGGTTTTAAAACCTTTATAAAATGGATAAGAGTTCATTATTAGTGTGTAGTGGGTGCTATGGGAATTTATGTGGGGCAAAATGAGTTAATATGTCTGTGATATCATTTTGAGGTGTATGAACATCTCATTTTGATTGTTTAGTGTGGTGGTGTTTAAGTATTCCATTCGATCACAGGGTGTGGTGATAATGGATATAAAGACGTGGTATGCATATGCAAGTCAATACATTGGTTTTAAGGATTAAAGCGTTTATATGAAGTGTGTGATATGGGAAGGAATAATGTGGTTGAAATATGGAAGTTGGTAGTAAACTTTCATATATAGAAAGTGAATTTTGGAAATGAAAAGTTATTTTTAGAAAGTAGTTTATAAGCACAATGTTTACCCACATTAAAGCTTAGGTTTTTATAAAAAACTTAAGGTATTAAAGGTAATTAATTAACTAATAAAAGATAAAAAAATATTTTTTATACATGAATAGTAAATACAAATTTTAGAAAAAAAAGAAAAAGAAAAAAAAGAATAAAGCCCAATCCTAGTAGTGAGGGAAAAACTAATTTTAGTATAATTAGAATTCTAATTCGATAATTATCTAGATCTTTTTCCCCACTATAAATACAAACTCTAACCCCCTATTGTATTTTAAACCTGAATCGCACACAAGGGCAGAGAAAAAAAGAAGATTTTATTTAATTTTAAGATCAAGCTAGTATATTGTTTTTTTGTTCAATGAATCAAGGTTTGATATGTTTCAATTAAGCTTTTGTTATTTAGTTTCATTAAATCATGTAATAATTATTATGATGGATAATTAGGGTTTCATAACATCTGTAATTAATGATATAATAAACATGTTATAATGATTAGGGTTTAATTAGAAGCTTATGGGTGTAATTGGTTTAGGTTAAATTCGCGTAAAATCGATTAGGGTTGGCAGAATTAGGGCTGTTTGTTTTTGAGTGATATCTAGGTGATGAAAGGAATGATTTGATATGAGATCTTGATCTAGGTTTTAGCTCAGAGAGTCTAGTTTTTTCCAGAAATCCAGCCTCGAAAGTTTTTTTAAGGTCGGGAGTCATTCAAATGTTGGTTACGGCCTAAAAGTTGTCAGAAACAGTAAATACGGGTCATTATTATGTCATGTTTGTGAGGGTAAAACCTATACTTAAAAGTGGAATTAAGCTTAGCCCTTCTACATTAGTTAAGTTCCATATGTCTATGGATAATCCTGTAAAAATTAGCCTCTGAAAGTATGTCTAAGTATGGTAGTTAGAGTGATATATTTTGGTGTGCAATCAGATCCGAATTAGGGCAGTTTGGAAGTTTGATTTTATTTGAGTTAGTTACACATGTAAGTAATACTTGTGAATCACCAGGTATTAATATACTCAAAAAGGAACATGGGTGAGTTCGGTATATAATTATGAAGGTCATAAGCTAAGGGTTTTTGGTACGTAAAGAGACTAAAAATTCTGCAATTCTGAGTTAATTGTAAGTAGTTAGTTTAAAGTGTTAGTAAGATGGTTAAGGTTGGGCATGGTGAGGGTAATTAAAGACCTTAGACATCCATCATATGATTGTTGCATGGGCGTAAACTTTTGGCTTATTCGCGTGTAACACGTGTTGTTTTGATTGTTTAGTTTTGTGCAAAGGAGTTTGGAATTGCTTAAGCATAAGGTGAGTTTCATACCCCCTTTTTCTTATGTTTTATTGGGATGAAAATAATGCTATGAGTTTAAATGTTTTAGTTGCTGTGATTATGTGTTTATATTTTATGTGGTACGCTCTATGGCTTTGTGTTCAATTGGAGGCGTTTATGTGGTATGCTCCATGTCTTTGTGTTCAATTGGAGGCGTTTATGTGGTACGCTCTATGGCCTTGATGTTCAATTGGAGGCGTTTATGTGGTACGCTCCATGGCTTTGTGTTCAATTGGAGGCGTTTTGAGGTATGTGAGTTTGGTTGGAGAGTGGTGTTTACTACTCAATCAAATCCAACTGAAGGGTTAAAATAATACCTACTAACTTTGTGTTCCGATCGGAGGGTAGTGAGCTACCCATGACCCTATTGTGAGTGTGGAACGATAGACCCAGTAGACTGCGAGACACTGTGGTGGATCGGTTTGTACGTGGACTACGGGACACGTGTGTTGTTAGGATTGGTTTTAGTAATCGCCAGCAATTGTTTGAAAGATTTTGTTATGTGTCTAAACCTATGGACTACTCAACCAACCATTGTGTTGACGTTTTAAAGCATCATTTTTAGGTGAGCATCATGAGGATGTTAAGGCTAAAAGAAGTGGCTAGAAAGACCGTTAGGAATGCATTTGGAGTTTGCTCTTGAGTTTTGTTCGTGTTTAATGCATGGATTCTTTTGAATTCTAATTTGATTTTTATTAGGTGTCGTATAGTCATTTATGTCTATTGTATTATGAAAACCCCTTTGTCATTTAATGCAAGACGACACCATAAAAAAAAGACGGTTTCTTTTGTTTTTTGGAATTGTCTCAGGACACATTGTGTCTTTTATATTTAGTTTAGCATTTAGTGCATCTCTTATGTTGACACCATTGTGTTGTGATATATCACCGATGATGTTACGCCTCGTGTTCCGCCTTGGCGGGGTGTGACAGATTGGGTATTAGATCCTTGTTATAGAAGAATTAGTGGTTAGCCTGACTATAAACCTAGGGGTCCTTCAATGTAGATGCAGTTTAGGGCTTAAATGTATTAATGCTATAGACTGCTATGCCTCCCCATCTATGTTTATGCATAGCTTATTATATCAACGTAATTTGCTAAGTTGTCATTTTTAGTTATTTTGCCTACCATTATTATGATCGAAATGGTATTACATTCTTATATTTTAGCTAAGATTTTTCCCCAACACCCGTAAGAAGTCTTGTTGGGAATCGTTATTTTCCCAACTGGCCTTACGCGTTATAAGGATCCTCTTGTGGAACCAGAAGGTAATAGATAGTTTGATCGTTTGTCGGATGCATGTAATAGGCTGACCCGCGGGAGTCGGGTGATTCTTGCGAAGGCAAAGTCCACACCCAAACGAGGCCCCAACATAAGTTTATAGTTTATATCATTCCCTTCCTTTACCTCGTCATGTTGTTATTGATTATTTCTTTGGATATTCGTATTTATGGGAAGTCGTTGCGAGCCTTTCTGTTCCATTATGAGTCGTTTCCGATTTTTCATTTGATATAATAGTAGTTTTATTTGATGGAGCAACTTTTTATGTGTTAAGTTAGGGAGTGGTTTGTAAGACGTGCAATGTAGAATATGTGCTTGTATGTAAATTATGTTTGAAATGGGTAATCTTGGAAGTAAGTACCAAGCGTGTGAAAGAGGCACTTATATTATAGTGGACAACATAAATTATAAAGGCATCACACCACGTAGACTTGTGATCATGAGAGAGTTGTATTTTATTTATGTTTGGTTTTTAAGATTGGTAGTGTAATATGTTTTTTTATTGATATGTGTATTCATGAATAAGTATGGTGGTATTGGTAGGAATTATTCATCTTACCCCTAAATGGAGGAAGATTAAAAGTTTGAGTGTGATTATAGATAGAAATTTCCTCTTCTATCTAGCTAATTGCGGATACCTATAATGCTTTTATAGAGGTTGCTCGTCTTGCTTGGTTATTTGTTGATTCCTAAGTCTAAGCTTAGCATCCCTTCATCTTACTTTGTTAGTAAGGATACCCTATTTTTCCTATTCGATGTCTCGATGTATATTGGTTGTTCGAAATCTGCTCTTTTGAATATAGGCACGTTTCGTTAGTTCTTTCGTTGCATTGACTTCTCGTATGAGTATTAAACGTTTCTTTTAAGCACTAATTGTTCCTAACATATTAGTGTGTATCATTACTCACATGATTATATATCCCTTGGTTTTCGTAACCCATTGGCGACGTGTTAGTATCGATGCTTTTAGGTTTGCGTTGTCGATCGTTATTTTGGATAAGACCGTACGTTTTCTTTTGGGTACGTAACGTCTTGCATGAGTTTTCTTGTACGAGTTCGTTTGATTCTATTTTGAGTATATGGTTCCTGGTATTTTTTTTCGTTTTCAAACAATAGAATTGTGTTAGAGTTCTTACGGTGTTTTACGATCCCTTTTGGAATAATGGTGTCCGTTTGTTAGTAACAATTAAAATTGATATATTTTATAATTGATGTCTAATTATAAAAACCCTTTGGAAGTATTGTGTTGGTGTTTGTAGAAAATTGTGTATAAAATGATTCCTTATTGTAAAATAGATTTTTATTTATTATAAAAAACAGGTTAAAGTGATTCATAGGGTAAGGTAAGATAACCATTTAGATAGACACTCCTAATTTTTTTTTATGACAACCAGAATGAATTTTATAAAGATTACATTTAAAACAATTTTATTTATTCTTTAAAATGATTTTTATACTTAAAGTAACTTCTTTATTTTAAATTGATTTTTATAAAAACATTATTTTAATGTTGGTCCATTGAGTAAAGTCGATAAATTGGTAAAGAAATTTCCGTATTTGGTATTGGATTTTTTTTCTATGTGTTCAATTGTCGAGGTAAGCGCTTGATTTTTCTTCGTTGCGTTTTCATACCGGTGCACTATACGTACCTTTCTTTCAAAAGGTTCTCTTGTCATTTTGATCTAACACGACTACTTGCATATGTGGAATCTCCTATATGCATTCTAAAAACCTTTTGACATCGATATTCGTATTGTATCATATTCGATTGTTGTAACCCTTGGAGTTCGTTGATATCGTTGAATCGTGAAGCATTTGATGTGATTGTGGGAATAGACTGGTTGTCCAAGAGGAAGTTTGTGATAGTGTGTCATGAGAAGGTGGTTTGTTAGGATTAAGAAAAAGACTTGGTCACCCCATGCTTTCGTATATTATCATAGCACATAATTTTTTATTATGTAATCGTATTATTTAATGGTGAGGGCCGGGTCTTTACCCCCACTGTAAGCCCACACCATAAGCCCGTTTAATGGGAATTTTTGTAAGAACCAATTTAAACCCTCTACCACACCTGGAGAGTGCAGGAAATTAAATCTTTGACACACACTTCTACGAGTGTGTTTCTCTCAGTTTTTATCTCTCAACCCCATCTCTCACTCTCTAAACTTTCTCTCTCTAAAGATGAATGACTATCCATCTTTGAGTCAACCAAGACCACCGGATCTGGAATCTCTTTATTATAACAATTGGTATCAGAGCCATGGTTACACTCTTGGGTCGGTTTTACTTTGTTTATGGTCCGGTGGTCCCTCTAGGTCGTCCGCAAATCTGTCTTTTTTTATCATTGTTGGTGTTACTGTTCATGTTACTAAGTTCCGGTACTGTTTCGCGATAACTGTTCATATACTGTTCCCATACGTGGAATTTTTTTTAACAAGTCACCACCCCCCCCCCCCCATGAAATGGTTGTGTATTGTTGTTGATTTGTGATCACTTATATCATGTTTTAACGTTTTTTTTGAGCTTAAAAGACAAGCAACAAAACGGGTTTTATTTTCCAGGTTGCTTTGATGCAAGAAGAAAAAAGACAAAACCAGTTTCCGAAATTTTAAGGAGAAAGTCAACAGCGTTATGGACTGGTCAACTTGCTTTTTTGACTATTGCGTTTTGACAAATTGTGAATTGCGGTTTGACTGTTTGCGTTTGGCCACTAATGAAACCATTTATATAGAAAAATAAAAAAAACGTTATGCTGCCAATTTTTTTAAAAATCTTGCGTTTTGCCTTGGGTTAGTTGCGTTTTGCCCCCAAGACAGCTTGCGTTTTGGTAATGATGCTTGGTTGCATTTTGTTAAATACACAAGACCCAAACCGAGTCAACTCGGTTCTTACCGAGTTGACCCGGTCAAAACTCAACCGAGTCTAAGTAAACAGAATAACTCGAAGGACAGAACCAACTCGAAAAACCATAACCACAACATTCTACAACCAACAACATCAACCAAAATCAATTCAACAACATCACAACTTCAATCATCATCAACCCAACAACATCATCCAATCCCTACAACTATAACATCGTCACAATCACCCATCACAACTCGACCATCTCCATACAACTTTACAAGACTCAACACAAAATAAATAAATTGATCTCAGACCTCTTTTCGTTTGTGTTCGACATGTATCATCAAGATCTTTATAAGACCTAACACCGTGAAATAGAAAGAATCATCATAGATCCATGTGAAGCTCAAACTTCTTTTCATATTCGAAATTAAAGAAAGAGTCATAACAACTTTGTTACACTCAATCTTTGTTTCGATTTAAGAAAAACTCAACAACCAAAACAGAACCTACCCGAGACCCTTAGTGGCCTTGATGATCTTGAAGTCGTCATCTTTACCACATACACGAAAAAGGCTGCTCTCATTTCATCTTTATGGAGTAGTTTATAAGGGTGGACGCTGCTTTTTTTTTGTTGTTGTTGTAAAGAAAGATCATTTATGATGCGTTTGGGTATGATTATACGAATGACAATATGATCTTGTTGTTGGTTGAGTTATGGATTCGATGGTATGAAGATCAGATGTGTATTTAAAGATTTGGGTTAATAGCAAATCAAGGAAATAAGGAGATCTCGTCTTTGTTTCTTTGGCTGCGAATGATGTGGGAGATGTAAGAGGCGGTTAAAATGTGTTTAGGGTTAGGGTTAGTGGTTAAATGTGGAGAAATGTTAGGAGTTGGGATTTTATATCTCTAATTCTAAGGTGGATCGGGTTGAAATAAGTTTCAAGTGGGTCGGGGTATTAACTGATGATATTGGGCTGGATATCTAGATAGAATGCTTGGACCAAGTTTATTCTTTTTAAGATGGGCTGTGTTTTCTATTTACTAGGCTGGTACTTATGGACGAATTTTTTTTTGGGCTGGAATGGTTTAGATTGTTGATTACAATAACAATTTAGGCTTATATCTATGGACCGAGCCGAGTAATAAAATGCTATGATGACAAGTTGACTAGACGATGTTTATCCGTTAACGACATTCAAAAATAACATTTGTCTAGTTTAACGACATTCTTGAACAACAACACAACAAACATGATACATAACGCTAAATAGATTCTGAAGAGATTCGATAAATGACAAATGGCTAGAGATTCGGACTACGATGACAAGTGATCACGAAGTTGATTTGGTATCCCTTATTTGTGATTGAAGTGGGATTTCACGAAGGCGTGTTCTTATTTTATCTTGAAGTCGGGGTTGGTTGGATGCATGACTTTTCATGATAACTTGCTCGTGCTTAAGATTTAAGTTGAAGACTTGGTTTATCTAGTTACCAGTAGTCAAGGTGGATGGTTGAAGACCTGGATAACTATCACTTAAAGGAGTTACGTTGTAGTACTCAGTGTCACACGCAGAAGACGATGTGGATAATCGCAAGAGGTGATGAATGTCTTCATTACTTGGCAGGGGTAAAGAGTACTTAGAGATTTGCATGGAGCATAAATCTCTACACCGTCCATTCCAACATAGTGCACAGCTTAAGTCACAATAACGGGGAAATTCTACATCAATTTTCAAGTTTTGTGTATATCGGGTTACTCCATCATGGTCACTTCAAATAGCCGACATAAAAGGTTGGTAAGATAGTCAGAGAGAGTAACGAGTAGAGACTTGATCAGCTGTTGATACTCAACAGGATTCATTTGGGTTAAATTTTATTCTTCTCTAAGATTTCAAGTATATGTGCGTACAAAATTTGTTGCAGATTCTGAGGAATCAAAACAGCAGGGGAAGGAGACATACAACTGAAGCTCAACGGTACACGTGACAAAACTTCATAAAAACATTTTCCTTGTTAAGGTCATTCCAACTACTTGGGAAAAGATGTAAGAAACATTTTCTCTAATGATAAAAAGAGGGAGAAATTGCGTACAACTCGGGACTTAAAATTGACTTAGTGTACAATTCATATCAGCACTTTCCTGAAGGGAGTAAATGTATTCAGTCAAGGACGCACAACAAAGTTCACTCGATAGGGCTTTATAGATTATGCCGAGGTTAGTCCACAAGAATATTAGTGCTTCAACTTTTATTTTGATCTACAATTTCCGACTTTCATTAAATGGGATAAAGTGTGTATTTCGGGTGCTTGGCTCAGATAATGAGACTGGTGGCATCTCATCAGCTACATATGGGAAGATTTTTTCCCTGATACTTTTGTATGGCATTAACTTCACTTTCACAGCGGGAAGAAAATGAGAAGAATTATTTAAACATGAGAGATTCGTTGCTAGATACCATTTGAATATAGCCCCTGAACTGATAATCAATATGCTATTCTTAAAAGGAAGCAGCAATTTTTTATGTGGTGTGCTACTTAATCCGTTGTGCACTATTTATTTCTAAG
Organism: Tanacetum coccineum; assembly: GCA_026074375.1. NCBI lineage: Eukaryota > Viridiplantae > Streptophyta > Magnoliopsida > Asterales > Asteraceae > Tanacetum > Tanacetum coccineum. The sequence continues at coordinate 40,613 of BQNB010022291.1, read as the reverse complement.
CTTGAAAGAAAGATGAGAAACTCTCAAGAGATGATTATCGTTTGTGTGGGGAAGCTATAGAAAGTGTTTAAATAAAGAATAAGTGAGCCTGAATTAGGGGGAAGCTATTCAGTAACTTCCTCCTTAACCAAAACTGTATGGTTACTCAGTTCAGGCCTAGCACAATATTTTCTCCTACAAGGTACTACAAAGAGATTCTTAGTGAGTTGCAGACTTGAAGTCAAATGAAAAGCAGATTCTAGAAAACTTCGACATGACCAGAAGTGCAGGAAAATGAAGTTTTTTTAAGACTTGCAACTTATTCAGAAACTTTGAGATGACCAGAAGTGTATGAAGAAAGTTGTGCCTTCAAGTTGATCAAAGGGCACTGAAGACTTCATCAGCATTAGAAGCTCCGTGTGTCCTTAAAAAACACAAGCAAGCCTTTACTTAAAAAATGACAGACATTCCTAGTATTTGCCCATCATTTTGCAAACACAAGATACAACTTCTTGATGACAAGAAACCTGTTGTCCAAAAACAAAGAAGGTTAAATTCGAACATTCAAAAAGTTGTTAAAAAAGAAATCATGAAACTCCTGGATACCGGTATAATTTATCCAATTGCAAATAGTCCTTGGGTTAGTCCTATCCACTATGTACCAAAGAAAGGTGGTATTACACTTGTCACAAACAAAAATGATGAACTTGTTCCAACAAGAACCGTTACAGGTTGGCGAGTATGCATCGACTATCGTAAACTCAATAAAGCAACCGCAAAAGATCATTTTCCCTTACCTTTTATGGATCAAATGCTAGAAAGACTAGCGGGACATAAATATTTCTGTTTCCTCGATGGTTTTTCTGGGTATTTTCAAATACCTATCGATCCTAATGATCAAGAAAAAACAACATTTACTTGTCTCGTCAGAACATACGCTTATAGGAGAATGCCTTTCGGGCTATGCAATGCTCCTGCCACATTCCAAAGGTGCATGTTGGCAATCTTTCACGATATGATCGAAGAATCCGTCGAAGTATTCATGGATGATGTTTCGGTATTCGTAAACTCTTTCGACACATGCCTAAACAACCTCAATAAAATGCTCCAATGTTGTAAAGACGCTCATCTCGTCCTAAACTGGGAAAAATGTCACTTCATGGTCAAAGAAGGACTTGTGTTCGGACACAAGGTGTCTAGTGCAGGACTTGAAGTCGACAAAGCAAAAATCAACGTAATCTTAAAACTTCCACCCCCTACTAATATTAAAGGTATTAGAAGCTTTCTGGGACATGCCGGTTTTTACTGACATTTCATTAAAAACTTCTCAAAAATTGCTCGACCTCTAACTAAGCTACTCGAAAATGATACTACATTTGAGTTCGACGATGAATGTCAAAAAGCTTTTGAATCATTGAAAGAGAAACTCACATGTGCTCCTGTGATCGTAAGCCTAAATTGGAATCTTCCGTTTGAACTTATGTGTGATGCAAGTGATTTCGTAGTTGGAGCCGTCTTAGGTCAAAAAGATGGTAAAAACTTTCACCCAATCTACTTCGCAAGCAAAACCCTTAATCCAGCTCAACAAAATTACACCGTAACCGAAAAAGAGCTTATGGCTATAAATTTTGCATTTGAAAAATTCAGATCCTATCTTATTCCCTCAAAAACTATTGTTCACACTGATTATTCAGCTCTAAGGCACTTATTCAAAAAGCAAAATGCTAAACCACGCCTTATTCGATGGGTCTTACTTCAAATCCTTTAAAGCTGAATAAGGATTAGTTATATTAAAAAAACTAACATAACTTATGGTAGAAAACTTTGTTTGAATGTATTAAAGATTATGCTGATATAATCTTTTTAATATTAAGAAGAATTACAAGAAACAGAATTCAAAACAAATAGCTCCAATATTATAATGGATACTAATACGATACTCTCAAAGTATTAAGGTTACAAATACCTTGAAGCTATGATAATTCTATGAATGACTCGTATCAAACTCTATGTCCTAGAACCTCCTTTTATACACCAAGGAGTCCTAAACGGCTTACAATACTTTCCCTAAGAAATATTAAATCTTTTAAAAAAACCAAGTTAAACATATCATTTACACAAATAGAACTCATAGAAGATCACTTAAGCAGTACTTAACTAACTTCACAGTAATAACTTCTTCACTAGTAGCATTAACATTCATCATCAGCAATTAACTTTGTAACTAACAGTAGTAACTTTTGGTACTAGCAGTAGTAACCTACTTAGCACTTTTTTTCTTCTAAGTCTCTGAGCTAACTAAAGAGCATTAATATGCACTAAAAAAAAGCAGTAGTAACTTTGATATAGCAGCAGTATTAAAGCAACATTAATAAGGCTTTTAAATCCTAACCAATCCTCCCTAAACTTGGATATATTGACCTTTCTCAAAATCCATCAAGTTTCTTCATTTAAAAGCTCCATAATCACCAGGAGGATGCTTACAAACACTTCATTGATTCTTAAGCTGTTTTGTGAGAAGTTTAAGAAGCTGATATGCCATTTCACTGAAATAATCAACCTGAAGCTTCTTGTTCAGCATATCTGTAATTGTAGGTGGTGTAAAAGGATATCTCTTTTCTACCAGCATGTAAATCATTCTAGATTGCAAACTCAAGCAATGCACTCCACGTGAGTCAAATAGCTTCCAACTCAAAACTTTGTACCTTTGTTGCAACTTTCAGATTTCATCTTCTACGTGTGATTCAAACATTGTCTTCAAATAGTCCCATAGCAGCAAATCCATATCCTCCACTGGTCTTGTTGATCCATATTTAGCCTTTACCAGCTTCTACATCTCTACCAAATCTTCTCTGTCAACACTCTTAAGCAATTGACTAAAGACTAAGTACATCTTTGAACTTCCATCAGCTCTTATTATTTGAAACTAGATGTTATTTCCTTCTTTATGGATCTTCTAGTCAACAATGGTTGGAGGCTTAGTAGCTAAAGGTACAACATCAATTACAACCTTTTCTTCATCTGGAATGACTTCCATTAGACTTTGAAGTCTACTTTGTTCTTTAATCCTCATCCACCTTTTGCTTCTATACACTCTTTATTCAACTAATCTCCTTATCTCTTTGAATCTACCTTTTCCCCACCAAGTCTGTTCAGAATACACAAATGTATTCAATCCCTCTTGAAAGCTCTAACAAACCATCTTACTGAATAGAATAAAAAGATTTGTTTCTTCAATCTTTGAGCTTCTTCCTTCCATATTCTTCAGTAAGTACATAGATTTTTCATGAGTGTTGAGCTGGTTGGTGGTTTTGTTCCTCTTCTCTTTTGCACTTTTAGCAGCAAAGTGCTTTCTTCTTTGCTCCAAGAGTTGTTGAAATAATTTTGCCTTTTCTTCAACATACAACTCTTCTTACTCCTCTGCTTGTAGTCTTTGAGCCAATTCATGATCAACCTCAATCTTAGCCTGAATATCATCTCATTCTTTAGTCAAGGCAACATTGGCTTTATCCTTCTCCCTTGCAAGTCTCTCCTCTTCATCAAACTCAGCTTGTAATCTTTTAGATTCTTCTTCATCACTCCTGAGTTGATCTTTCTTACTCATTTTCTTCACAGGTTCAGGTTCTATCATTTTTCCTTTGCCTTTGTTCTGAACTTTTGCATGTGATGGTTGTTGTGAAGATCTCGTTATTATAGGTGTACCCAGCTCAGTAATAACAATTCCTTTCCTTAGAGTTAGAATTGTAGCAATTGTTGTTGTAGCAGCACTAACCTTTGTTGAAGCATTGGCAGCATTAACTGGTACATTTGGTTATTCTATAACATCCCCTTTTACCTTGGATTTTACACTTTTCAAAGCTGCAAGTACTTGAGCCAAAGTAACTTCATCAACAGTTAAATTCACATCTTTAGTAGCAACTTCTTGTTCTGCAAATACCTCATTACCAGTCACAGTACCCACATCGTACATTTCTTTGTCAGCATCATCTTGAACATTAACCAGGGTAATGTATTTATCTTCATCAATAGCATTAATCCTCCCCTGTTTGGATGCATCCTCACCCAAACTTTCTTCATCACTAGAGGATCCTACCCTAACTGTCAAACCAACTTTGTATAGTCTCTTTAGCTTATGAGTTCTTGAACTTCTTTTCTTTTCAAGCTCGTGACCCTCACATGGATCCTTTCAAACTACAATCTCATTAGCTTGAGGTGGTCTTTGTCTTCTCCAAATCAAGAACCTTCTTTTGTAAAGTGGTAAACAATTCCATCAATTCATTAAGTTTAAGTCTATCCTCATCACTTTGAAGTGTGTTACCTATTGTGAGCAGTGAATCATTAAAAAGTTTCAGATACAATCTTTAACGCTATTTGAGCAATAGTATCCCCATGGTTTCTGCAACCATGGAACCCCACCTAAGTAGTTCCTAAGAACCTAGAATTCATTAGGGTGTTGCCTTAATAATGATCTTAGTATATTGTTACCACGTCCTGCCACTGATTCTAAGCTAGAAGCAGTAGTGGTAGCCCTCACCAAACTGTCACCTAACTCCTTATGGACACCTTATCTGCCACATTGTCACTAGATCACTAGGCTGAGGTACCTAAGTGTTCCTTTCTTTTAGGCTTCCAGGTTTTTGTGTCTTTTGGGGTTGATTAGAAGGGTTGAATAATGGTGAGTTGTGTGATGAGATCAGTTTGGATTTGCTGAACCCTCACCCATTTTGTGATTGGTGCATGCCACTATTGTTGGAAATAAAGTGTTATACTTACCGAGAAAAACCTTTTCCTACCCTTCTTATATTTCCAAAAATCTTCTTAGTGTGAGAGGGTGCATTATATATTCTCTTATGAGTTGGCAGTCCATCAAGTTGTTGATTCAAAAACACTTGTACAAACCTTAGATACATCAAAAATTTCCCAGACACATTATCCAAGTTTCTAATCATACGTTCAAAAATAAACTTTGAAAAGTTGAATTTCTAATTTGTTGTTAAGCAGATAATAGCAGATGCCATAGTGCTACTAAACTCATTCCATACAGTAGTCTTTGGACTTAGACATTGTAGAATAGTATGAATCAGAAATTTCCATTGTGGAGAGAAGAATGGCTTATAAAAAGTAAGCTTCTGTGAAATTTTCTCATATCCCATCAATGTAAGTTGTTCAAAAATGGTAGAGTTTGGTAAACAATCAATACCTTCCTCAGATTCTAGTTTAAGATCTCTTCTCACAAATGCTTCAGAGATAATTATCTTCTTGCTATCTACTAGGGCATGCAACTGTACTTCCCCATTGATAGTTTTGACCACGCTAGTAGACCAGAATTGTTCAATGCAAGAGATATATATAGTGGGATTAAACATTATTCATATCTTAAAGGTTGTGCATTCAAAATCCACAAGTTAGTTCAAAGACTATTACTTTCTGCGGTTTAGACAAAAATCGACCATTAATGATATCTGCAAACTTTAGGGGGTCGTCATATGTGTTTGGTTTTTGATAATGGATGATAAAATTGAGTTAGAGTTTGTGATTAGAGAGTTTAAGAAAGTATGAAATTGATTAAATGACTGATTGAAACCCTCAATCAAAGTATTTATGAAAATACCCTCAACAACATTAACTTTCACCCAACAGTAGTAACCCAACAGTAGTAAGTTATGCCTAGCAGCATTAACTTAGAACCAACAGTTGTAAGTTATGCCTAGCAGCATTAACTCAGAACCAGCAGTAGTAAGTTATGCCTAGCGACATTAACTTTGAGTCACCAGCATTAACTCCAATTCCATTCTAAAAAACTTTTCCATCATTAATTTAACACTTTTCTTTGCTTTTCCCAGCATAAATGTTAGTCAAAAACCAGTAAACACAAGCCATAGCAATTTTCAACAATTATCACAGTATTCATTAACCTCTAGCATTATTAAGTTATACTAACAGTTAAGTAACTTAGTCAATATTATGTATAACCACCAGCAGTACTATTTAAATACTTAACAACAAAAAATTTTAATGACATGAATAAAACATTACTAATTCATACAAAACTCTACAAAAAAAAAAAACATAAGAGAGAAAAACTTTAATGATTCATCATATTTCCAATTCTAACAATCAAATAGTGAAATCTACTTACATCAAAAGCTTTGTAAAGTAAATCTGCAACATTCTTTGTCAGTATGGATTTTGACCATTTGAATCAATATCTTTATTGCAATCTCTAAATAAAATTGAATGTCTGATCTCTATACTGCTTTGTTTTTGAATACAACAGGATTTTTTAATTATGCAAATTGTACTATTATTGTCAATAAAGATCTTGGATGCATAAAATATATACCCAGTATCAAGTAGTTATTCTGAATCCAAAGCACTTGACCACACAACTTGAAGCAGCCACAGACACACTTATTTTGTGGAATTTGCAACCACTACTATTTCTTAGCACTGCATGATATAATCCTATATACAAGGAATGACAACCTTTTGTATGTCGAACATCCCTATCAAGCATGCTCCCAGCATAATCACAATCAGTGTAATCTAACAAAATCAAAAGGAGAATCTTTTAGATACCAAAGGCCTAATTTTGGTTGACCTTTTAAGTACCTAAAAATCCTTTTCACAACATGAAGATGTGAAACCTTTGGATTGACTGGTGAATCTAGTACAGGCACTACCTGCAAACATGATTCAGGTCTTGAAGATTAAGATACATCAATGAAACCAGATCATTACCTATACAATATGAACATCCACTTCTTTACTATCTTCATCCTTGAGCAGAGGATTTTGAGTTTCCATTAGTGTGCTTGTAGTCTTGACTTTTGTAAACCTAAATTTCTTTAAAATTTAAACAACATATTTATCTTGAATAATAAATATGCCATCCTTCTTCTGCTACACTTGTAATCCCAAGAAAAATGTAAGTTCCCCCATAGAACTCATCTAAAATTTCTCATGTATCAACTTCTCAAATGTATTGTATATCTCCTTCTTTGTTAAACCAAAGATGATATCATCCACATAAACTTGGACCAGCAAAATATCACCTTTGTGCCTTTTTATGAATAAGGTCTTGTTAATTTTCCCTCTTTAAAACCCATTGTCCAACAGATATGTTGATAAGGTTTCATACCAAGCTCTAGAAGCTTAATGTAGTCCATATAATGCTTTTTTAACCTTGTATACTCTATCAGGAAAGTCTGGATCTTCAAATCCTGGTGGTTGACATACATACACCTCTTTTTCAATCTTCCCATAGAGAAAAGCAGTTTTTACTTCCATTTGATACACCACAAAATCTTTAAATGAAGCATAAGCTAAAAATAGCCTAATTGCTTCAATTCTTGCAACAGGGGCAAAGACTTCATCATAGTCAATCCCTTCTTCTTGTGTGTACCCTTCAGCAACCAATCTTGCTTTATTTCTTATCACAATTCCCCTTTCATCCTTTTTATTCCTGAAAACCCACTTAGTGCCTATAACCCTTTTTCCATTTGGTAAATCCAATAAAGTCCAAACTTCTTGTAACTTGAATTGTAAAAGCCCTTCCTGCATAGCTGGTATGTGTTAAATTACACATACCTTTGACCACTAAAAACGGACTTAAATGACCAAAAACGTACCAAAAATACATTGTATTTATATGTTTTGCATTTGTACTGTGCAGGAAACGGATATCTAAGAAAAGGACAAAAACGAAACCAAAACAACAAAACCGAGCACAAGAACGGGAAGAGCATGAAAGAAAAGTCAAGTCAAAGTCAAAAGTTCAAAAGTCAAAGTCAACCTCACAAAAGTCAAAGTCAAAGTCAAAGTCAAAGACGGAGCCAAAACCGAAGAAAAAGTTAATGGGCCAACCCGTACACATCTAATGGGCCGGGACAACCCATTAAGCTTTTGTATTACAAGTCTTAAAAGACTTATACCATTTATAAGCCCAAAGTCTTCATAAACCTCTTTTTATTATACCCGGCCCAACACAAGCCCATTTAACCCCTTATAACAAGCCTGTTATCCCATTCCCTCTTATCCCTTAACTCTGTTAGTCCTTAAAAGGACTAACAGTGCAAACCTTTATCAAACAAAAAGGACCAAAGATGCGCACCTCAAGGACTATGATTGCAATATTAACATATAAACTCAGGGACCATTCTTGCTGTTTTCCAAAAAACTTACCCTGCACCAAATCAAACTACTATACATCTCCCTCACTACCCGCCAAAATGAACAGACACTATTCCTCTTTCTTCTCCACTTTGTCGACCAACACCTCACACCTTATCCCACCACACAAACCAACAAATGACACCTTGGCAATCCTTAGCATTTCCATTCGTCCAAGGATTAAGACAAGTAATCAAGGGTCAAGATCGTTGGGATTGGGCTCCAAGCAAAATTGATGGCCAAGATGAAGACTTGACTTATCTCACACAACAAACACACTCTTATTTTGTCTCACAAAAGAAACACATGAATGAAGCACAAGTGAAGACCCCCTAGAACCTTCTTAGCTTGTGTATAAATATAGGTCATTTGTAAGCCTTTGGGCATATAGTTTTAACCTAGTTAGTAGTTTTCCAGCTTAAGTAGTGTAATTTTTTAAATATTGTAACTTTCTTTTGAGAATTAATGAAATTTCAGTTTTAGCTTAAAATCTGTTGTTCTTAAATTTGTGTTAAAAAGTTGTTAAAAGTCTTTCATAAGCTCTTATTAAGCTCTTTATTAAGTCATATTATCAACATGTATTTTCATAAGTAAACTCAAACTATTAAGTATTTAGAAAAACAAAAAGAAATCCACTTTCTCAAATCACCACAGCTTATTGGAAGATAAGCACAAGAATGAAGGCTTATGGACAATACTACTTGTCTTTTGACAACTTAGATCCTTGTAGATTAGCTTTATTATAACTTATTTGCCCTGTTTTTGACAAGGGCCTTATGTAAGTTCTCATTTTTTCCATTTTACTTATTTACTATTAAACTGCTTATTTGTTGCTTATTGCTTGCTTATATTATGCTTATTTATGTATGCTTAAGATGTTTTGGTGTGCTTATCTGCTTAGTTGGTGGTTTTAAAATTATTTGTGCAAGTTTTCTGTTTAATCTTCATTTTAAAAGCTTATAAACTAGCACAATCTGTTTTAGCTTATTTGATTGCTTATTAGTTGTTTAAATATGCTTAATATTGCTTATTAGTCTTGTTAATCATCTGGTCTTTGCAAAGTTTTGGCTTAAATAGATTCTATCTAGTTAAAAATACCAAATCAGAATTTAAAGAGGTGTTTGGTTTAAGAATGAAAATGACTCAAAATGAGTGTAAAGTTGTTTTGGGTCATTAAGACAGATTTAACAAGCCTTTTAAGTCCTTTTCATCTATTTTTAGCAGTTTTAAAAGTCTTAATCTCATTTTCAAAGTTATTTCTATAAGTGATTTGAATCTGTGATAACTTTGCCTTAAGTTTTAGCTATTTAGCATTAGGAAAATGGATAGGCTCTTATAGATATGGTTTTCATGCTTGTTTTTAAGTCCAAATGCAGTAGAATAGGAGTTGTTTAAGTGGGCATGAGTGTTTTTGTTATTGCCAAAATCTGTCAAAAAAAAATTGCCAAGTGTTATTTTTGGAAAAACAACTTTTTCATTTGCTCATTGTTGCTTATTCTTAATTTCAAAATGGTTTTTGATTGATGATATAAGTTCTTTGAGGTTTAAATTTGATCTGTTTGTTGGTCTCATATTCATAAGGTTCTGTTTAAGTGCTTATTTTTAAGCTCAAAAGTGGTATTTTGTAAAGATTGTAAAAATTTTCTAAGTGTTGTGATCTGAAGAAACAGCTTTTTCATCAAGCTTTTTCATGGCTCATTTGTGTTTCAAACTGCTTTCTGATTGATGATATTTGTAGCTTATTGTTAAAGATCTTTAGGGGAATAAGCTGTTTAGCCATAAGGATCTGTTTTCTATCTTAAAAATAAGCTAGAAAAGTCTCCTTTTGACTGTTTGCCTGCTGTTTTTGATGTAAATGCTTATTTGATTTCTGAGCTTATCTGCTTATTGTTTTTGCTTATTCCAGGTTTAGTCTTGTTTAATAGGTTAGTTTAAGCCCATTTTAGCTTATTTCTTTTAGTTTAGAGCTTATTTAAGCTTATTTGCATTTTAGTTTAAAAATATTAAGTTTTATAGCTTTTTAGTGAATCTGTCTGGTTAGCTTAATTTCTTAGTTTATTTTTGTTCTCATATGGTTATTGGGTGTAGTTAAGTTTTTGAGTTTAGCTATTTTGTAGATTAACATTTGCTATTAGTTTAAAAAAGCAAAAACATTTAGCTTAAAGCCACTTAGTTTAATATACTTATTTTTCCTGTCAACTATAAGTGCTTATTTCCGGCTTATTTTAACGGTTTCTTACAAAAAGTGTTTTTGGTAAAAGTTGCTTAATTTGTTTTGCTTATCTAAAAAGTAATAAAAAATGGCATTTAAAAACATATGGAGTTAGTGGAAGTCCCAGGTGAGCAGGGCTCGAACCCGAGACCTCACCCCACTCACCAAACGTTTTACACACACGCATCTACTACACAAGCGCCCTTGGGTCTTTTCCGTTTAGTTTGCACACTTAATTCTTTTATTACCTTTTTGGCCCATTTAGTTATAAGCCCTTTTTAGCTTTTTCACAGCTTATTTCGATAAGCTGTTTCTCCCAGCTTATTTTTATTAGGTCTAGCATAGTTCAAGCCACTTTTTGGAATTTTTTCAGATTTTTTATAAATCGTTTAGTATTTTTTATATTTAATTTTTGTTAAAATCATTTTTAATTCATAAAAAATTATAAAAAAGTCAAAAAAATATAATTCTTTTTTAGAAAATTTTCTTTTATCAAATAGAACCTAGGAAAATTATATTTGCTTTCGTAGGGTTAAAATTGCAAAATTTGATTTTTTTAAAGAACGGGATTGAATATCCGTTCACGTTTTCCGTGTTTTTTAAGCCTTAAATCACTTCCGTTTTTGGACTAGTTTTTCTTTGTCTAGCAATTTTAGTCAATTAAGACTTATAAAAGTAAAAAAGATCAGTTTATGAATTAATTTTGATAAATTAGGGTTTTACGTCACGTTTTTAGGGGTCCCGTTTGCGTTTTTAGTTTAAAATTGTGTTGCTTTAATTATTTTTAGTATAAATTGCATTAAATTTCCCATAGACTTAGAAAACCAACTAAAAAAATCTTTGTTCCATTCGAGCACCAACTATCAAACCGACAAACGACTTTCCATTGCATTCCTCGTTGGGGATAACGACCCGGGAATCATACTTCCGGATTTTCTACATTGAGATTTTTTTATTCTTATTATATATTTATATATTTATTATATTTAATATATATAAAGGGTTGAGTTTCTCATTGTCAATTTTGGCGCCGCTGCCGGGGAAGATTGTATACGATTGTCGTTGCGTTTGACAATTAGTGCTTTAAAGATCCTTACGTGAGAAGTTATTTTGCTTATTTTCATATAAAAAAAATACAAAAAGATTTTCCTTTTATAGATATACATAAGGAAAAAAAAAATAAAAAATCAAAAATAAAAATAAAATAAAAATTAAAAATTGTCCTTAAAAAAGAAAAAATTATAGTCATCAAAATAATGTATCCATTTCGAACATTAACAAAATAAGTTCCCCCGATACCAAAGATCAAAACTTACCTATTGTGCACTTGCGAGAGTATGGTTCACCATTGAAAGATAAACAACTCAAAGAGGGGTATAAGTGCGGGAGGTTTTCCAACGAACTACGACCCTAAAGAGAAAAGTTTTTAATAGCTTCGCTGCTTTCCACTCCTGCCGGCTCCATTGTGCATTTTTTTCTCTTTAAAAAAGAGTTAACCGATAAGCTTTATTGATTATTAGTTTAAGTGTCTTATCTCATTATCCGTTATAAAATAATAGTGAATTCTTTTTGAAAAACCAAAAAAAAAATAAGTATAAATTTTCTTTTTATATTTCTATTTAGTGCATGCGCACTCATTCTCAATCCCGTAATTCTAACCGTCAACAACAACAAGTCCCACCGACTTTTGTTGGAAAACTTAAGTCTTGTGGAACCAATGAAAATCAAGCTCTTCCCGTAGTTACGATGGCCGATAATCGTACTATGGCGCAATTGCTCGAAGCACCCACAGATGGGTTACGGAGGATCCATCGTTTGTTCACGAGATCACCGCGGATAAACTTTGAGCTTAACATGGTTGCCTTACTCTTGTTCAAAATAAATAATTTATTTGGACATCGAACAAGAAGACCCTCATGCTCAATTCGTGTATCAAACAAGATCACTTCTACGATGAAGTTCCGAACGTACCCGAGTACGTTCGGTATAAGCTTATGCCTTTTTCCCATTTTCCCTCGAGGGGGCCGCCCGGATTGCTTTAAAAAGCCCAACCCCCTCGATAGATTCTAACATGGGATGATCTTGTTTCAAATTCATTAACAAATTTTTTCCTCCTTCCAAAAACAACCAAAACCTTCTAATGAAATCACGAGAATTTCAACAACGATTTGCTGAAACTTTTTCTAAGGCATGGACCGATCAACGATCTTCTCTTACGGGCATCCCACATCATGGATTTTCATAATTTAACCATCAACTCGATACATTCCTACAATGCCTTGAACCTAATGGATCAAGATTCCTTGAATTTCCCGTCACGGGTGGTAACTTTTAGGAATAAAATGCCCTCGAGAGTGCCTATGAATCATCGAGAGCAATCCAAAGTACGTAATTCTCACGTAACAAACCGGTTGTTGCCAAGTGAGTAGATCTCTTCTACCCCCGGTAATTCTCCGGATGTTGGCCGAACTTTAAGAATGGGTAATATCCTTACTTCTCGATAAGAAAAACCAATCCTAAGCTCCCGCTACCGTAAAAGCGGTCGAGGAAGTCCCAGGTGAGCAGGGCTCGAACCCGGGACCTCACCCCACTCACCAAACGTTTTACACACACGCCTCTACTACACAAACGCCCTTGGGTCTTTTTCGTTTAGTTTGCACACTTAATTCTTTTATTACCTTTTTGGCCCATTTAGTTATAAGCCATTTTTAGCTTTTTCACAGCTTATTTCGATAAGCCGTTTCTCCCAGCTTATTTTTATTAGGTCTAGCATAGTTCAAGCCACTTTTTGGAATTTTCAGAGATTTTTTATAAATTGTTTAGTATTTTTATTTATTTCCTTGTTAAGAATCATTTTTACAAAATTCCAATGAAAAAATTATAAAAAAGTCAAAAAAATATAATTCTTTTTTAGAAAATTTTCTTTTATCAAATAGAACCCAGGAAAATTAGATTTGCTTTCGTAGGGTTAAAATTGCAAAATTTGATTTTTTTAAAGAACGGGATTGAATCCCGTTCACGTTTTCCGTGTTTTTAAGCTTAAATCACTTCCGTATTTGGTCTAGTTTTATTTGTTCTAGCATTTTAGTCAATTAAGACTTATAAAAGTAAAAAAGATCATTTTAGGAATTAATTTTGATAAATTAGGGTTTTACGTCACGTTTTTAGGGGTCCTGTTTGCCTTTTTAGTTTAAAATTGTGTTGCTTTAATTGTTTATAGTATAAATTGCATTAAATTTCCCGTAGACTTAGAAAACCAACCAAAAAATCTTTGTTCCATTCAAGCACCAACTATTAAACCGACAAACGACTTTCCATTGCATTCCTCGTTGGGGATAACGACCCTAGAATCATACTTCTGGATTTTCTACATTGAGATTTTTGATTCTTATTATATATTTATATATTTATTATATTTAATATATATAAAGGGTTGGATTTCGTCATTGTCAATAACCTGTATTCAGCTTGGATTCTTCAATACATAAATTACCTTTTTGGGTTCTTTTTGTGATAAAAAGCAAGCAAACAAGAAGTTTTGAAGGTCTTTATGGTTTATTCTTTGTTGAATAGTACTAACAAACTCATGTTCCTTCAAATTCTTTGACATCTTTTTTGTTTTTTATAGCTGATTGCAATCATCCAATAACTTGATCAAGAGATGTCATTATGAATTCTTGTAGTTGGAATAAGACTGACTTGGATTGTTGTATCCAAATTGTTAATGTCAGCCTCTGCACCAACATCATCATCATCTCTTGAGAAGTCAAATATGCTAACATCTTCCAAAGCAGGCATATTTGGATCAAATGAAAGTTCAATGCTTGTTTTTCCACCAACAACATTAACTTCATTTGTGCTAGCAGCATTAACAGTGTTAGTGCTGTTAACATTATCTTCCTTCTCTTGATCATTACATTCACTATCTTTTCTTGGATCTTCATCAACCTTCTTTCCATCATCACTTGAAGGTTTGGATCCATCATCATGAGAACATTTTGGGATATGAGATTGGTTGACAAGACAGACCATAATGGTAGCAAAATTAATTCTTGAAAGGTGTCTCCTTTCTAGCTTGACCTGCATTATCACTTGCTTTTGTACCTGCAAAACCATTAGACTGTGTACCTGCAACAATTGGCTCATAATTCATTGTTCTTGTTAGTGCATCAATATCAAATAGCCAATCTGGTCCACTACCTACAACATTAGGTGTACTCTCACTAAACCTAATATGCAAGTTTTCTTCCACTATCCTTGTTCTACTATTGAATACTCTAAAGGCTTTACTATTCAAAGAGTATCCAACAAAGAAACCTTCATCAGCCTTACCATCAAATTTGCCTAAGTGATCTATGGTATTAAGAATGGTAACAGGACACCCAAATGGTCTCATAAAACTTAAAGTTGGTGTTCTACCATGAAAAAGTTCATATGGGGTCTTGTTATGAGGCTTAACTACTAACACTCTATTTTGCACATAGCAAGCAGTATTAACTGCTTCTGCCCAAAAAGTAGTTGGCAACTTAGAATCAGCTAGCATAGTCCTAGCAGCCTCAATTAGTGTCCTATTCCTCCTCTCAGCAACTCCATTTTGTTGAGGAGTTCTAGCTACACTATATTGTCTCAAAATACCCTTCATCTCACAAAACTGATTCATCTCTTTGTTTTTGAACTCAGTCCCATTATCACATCTAATCACCTTAACCTTGTGATCTACTAGATTTTCTATCCCAGTTATAAAGGACTTAAGAATGCCACTAGTCTCATCCTTAGTAGCTAGAAAGAAAACCCATGTAAACCTACTGTAATCATCTGTGACAACTAGGCAATACATTTTCTTCATAAGGCTTTTTACAAATGTTGGACCAAACAAGTCCATATGCAACAAATGTAAAGGAAGACTGATTGAGTTCTCTGTTTTGGACTTACAAGAGGCTCTGTGCTGCTTTCCCTTTTGACAAGCAACACAGGTTTGATCATTTTCAAAAAGTTTGGAAGGTAAACCTCTTACAAGATTTCCCTTAACCAATTTATTCATGGTTTTAAAATTTAAGTGACCTAGCCTTCTATGCCAAAGTTTAGATTCATCAGATGTGGCTTTTGCAAAAAGGCAAGTTAAACCTCCTTTAGGAACTATGTTCTTTAAATCAACACTATACATATTGTTCTTTCTAGGAACTCTAAGTAAAACTTGACTTTCATCAATTAACTTAAAGTTTGGAGATAAAACAATACATTCAGTGTCATTAAAAAGAACACTATTCTTTTTATCACACATTTGTGAGACACTAAAGAGATTAAACTTTAACTCTCTCACAAAATACACATTTTCAAAATCTAGATTACCAGTTTTAATGGTACATTTTCCTGTGATTTTCCCTCCTTTGGGGTTCCCTCCAAAAGCAACATATCCTCCATCTATCTCTTCATAGTCTGTAAGATAGGACATGTTCCCTGTCATGTGCCTTGAGCATCCACTATCAATCACTCCTTGATCCTGTAAATCCATTTATGGATTGCCCTGCACATTAGATAAGAAAATCAGTTTCTTTTGGGGACCCAAGCCATCACTGACTTGGATCTGCCTTGTGCATCAATATAATCAAACTTTTTTAGGGTGATTAATGCACTGTTGTGTTTAGAAACATGGCCTAAAACTTTGTGCTTTGGTTTCCAAACCCAATAAGCTGAGGCCTTAACAACATTAAAATTATTTCCCTTAACAGCATTATGTACTGCTTTTGGCCTAGCAGTATTAAAAGTTTTACCCCTAACAGTATTAACCCTTTGATTAATATTACTATTTTTAAATGTTGTATTCTTATGAATGGGCCTCTTAACAGTTGAATGTGCTATTTTAGAAAGATATGACATTGGTCTAGCAGCATTCACTGTTGTTTTTGAGTGAGCAACATTAACTTGTCTAGCAGTATTAATTGATACTAAACCAGACTTCATTAGTACTGCTCTTGGAACCAAGTTCTTTTTAGCACAAGGGTGAGTCTTTTTAGCAAAGTTTTGATGATTCACCATTTGAGCATTGTTCCAAACAGGTTTTACCATCCTTTGATTTTGAAACTGTTTTTGATGGTAATTGCAATCAACCTGCAAATGATCAAAGCTTCCACACACATAATAGGCCTTATTAAACATCTCAAAACTGATTCCTAGTTTTTGAGACATCATATTGTTCCAAATTCTTTGATTGCCTCTTGGACTATGAGTGTTTTGCCTAAATTGCTCAACTTGTTTAACAGTTTTCCTAGCAGTTTTTTCTTGTTGTTTAGATTTGACAAACTCTTTCTTAACAATACTAGGCCTAACAGTTTTCTTTTTAGTTTTAGGCTGAGACACATCCTCTTCCTCCTCATCTGACACCCATTCTTCAATACTTAGGGCATCGTCATACTTCCTAACTACCTTAGGCTCTTCTTCACTAGACATAGCTTTACAGTTCTCAACTACAGGCTTATTAACAAACTAATCTAAACCAATAAAGGACAAGTTAGGTGTTGGAGGCATGAAATTTCCTATGTAGGGAGGTGGAACTGCATTATAATTTTCATAGCCTAAACCTTTCTTGCAATTGTCAACTATCTGACACACTATGAGCTTGTTTAAACTTTTAGATGCATGTTCAAATTTATCTACATTAAGTTGAATGCCATCTTTTTCTTTTTGAACTATTTCAAACTTCTTCTTAAGCTCTCCTATAGTTATTTTTCCTACTTGAATATCATTTTAAGCCATTTAAGGTTTTCTACATAACAAGACTCATTCTTTTTTATAAAATTTCAAGTTTTTTTCTACTGATTTAAACTGTTTTATAACCCAAAAACTATTAAACTAGAATTTCCACTAAATATATTAATAGTTGATCATTTTGAGATTTAAGTATTTTTAACAGTTTTCCATATAAATAAAAAAAAAGGGAGATTGTAGACAATTTGAATCATTGGAACCTCTGAGTCAGAACTTAAAGATGAGGAAAGACATGGTGCATAAATAGGCACTTCACTTCGTCCTGATCCTTAGTCATATCCACCAAGACCATCACATGACACCAAAGCTGTAGAAGTAGATGTTTCCACATGCACACTCCTTCTTGAGCTTTCCTTGTTCTTGTTGTCTTGATTTCTTGGAGCTCTGCACTCCCTAGCAAAATGTCCCCTCTTGTGGCAGTTGTAGCACTCCACTTTGGACTTATCAAAACTAATAGTCTCATTGCCATTAACAGTAAGCTTCCTTCTTGTATTCTTCAAAAACCTTTCGCCTATAGTCAACTGGCTATTTCCATCTCAATCCATCTCTTCTATGTCATCAGGATGGATTTGTTGCAAGTCCTCATGTGCAAGTTGAGGACTATTTGGTTGACTAGCAAAGAATGAACAAATAACAACATCACTCAAGTTATCAATATTTGTAGAGTAAGCAGTATTAACTTGAGTGCTAGCAGTAGTAACTCTATGAGCAGCATTAACTGCTTCATTAGAGCTGCTAGTGTTGTTATTTGAAGAGGACACAAAAGCCATGTTCTGTGTGCTTGAACTTGAGCTAGACATCCCTTTGACTTCTGGTTCATACACCTTGAGTTGTTACAAGATTCATCCATGCTCATTGTAATCTAATCAGCATTATTCCTCCACACAACCGCATGTGTATTCCATCAGCGTGAACAAGCTTCTTAATAACTTTTTATTAACAATTTTCTTGTGAAAGCTTTTTCATCCAAAAGAACTCACTGAATTACAAAGCTTTTAGCTATTAAAAGTTTGATCAAGCATCTCTGAGCTTAGAGCAGTGAAGTTTTCATATTGCTGCTTTAAGAGATTTCTTTGAGTCTTCTTAGTAGCTGCATTCCCACCAAATCTCTTTTCTACAGCTTCCAGCAACAGCTTAGCATCCTTTATAGAGTTAAACTTTAACTGATGTTCATTGGGAATGCCCATCATTAAAGTACTTCTAGCCTTTACTTCTAATCTTCTCTGAGCCTTATCTTTAGCAGATGTAATAGGCATCACTTTTTCAACACCTTCCACAACTGCTATTTTTGGCAAGGTTGCACCATTCTCTATGACTTCCCACAGTGCATAGTCTATCATCTGGATGTATTGTTCAATCCTCATCCTCCATAACTCAAACTCACCCGGTTTGAGCATGGGAACTTTGGATGCAGCCACCATGTGTGCAGAATCTTGATCTATATCTTCTAGAAAAGTTTCTTAAAGCAACAAGCTTTGATACCACTTGTTGGTCCCACTACAATAGATCGAATTCCTTAAGCTTGTATAAGGATTAGTTATATTAGATAAATCTAACACAACTATAGTAGAAACTTTGTTTGAATGTATTAAAGATTATGCGGTATCTAATCTTTAATATTAAGAAGAACTATCAATGAAACAGTAATTATATGAACATATAATTCAACAAACAAAAGCTCTAATATTATTAATAATATGAATACTCTCAAAGTATTAGGGTTACAAAGACCTTGAAGCTATGATAATTCTATGAATGACTCGTATCAAACTCTATGCCCTAGAACCTCCTTTTATACAGCAAGAGTCCTAAACGGCTTACAATACTTTCCTAAGAACATCAAATCTTTTAAACAAATAAGTTATACATATCTTTTACACAAATAACTCGTATAAATCACATAAGCAGTACTAACTAACTCAGCACTACTAACTTCTTCACTAGCAGCATTAACTCCTTCAACAGCATTAACTTTGTACTAACAGTAGTAACTTTTGTACTAGCAGTAGTAACTACTTAGCAGTTTTTCTTCTAAGTCTCTGAGCAGCAGTAATATGCACTAGCAGTAGTAACCTTACACTAGCAGTAGTAACTTTACACTAGCAATACTAACTGTGTACTAGCAGTAGTAAACACTTAGCATTTTTCTTTGAAGTTCTTGAGCAGTACTAACACAACTGAGCAGTATTAACTCTGATATGAGCAGCAGTAATACTAGCAGCATTAAGAAGGATTTTAATCCCAACACTTTTTCTTGACAATGATCGACTCTTACACCAAATCATGTCTCAAGATGTTTTGCTTACTGTGATGAAGTCTACTGCTGTTTTTGATGATTCTGTGAATTTGGAAATGAAGAAAAGTGAATCTTGTAACAAGTGTTTAGATCTTGAAGCTGAGCTTGTCAAAGGAAACATTGGCTTGAACGGATGTAACACTGACTTTTTTATTGTTTTGCAAAACTTGAAAAACATTGCATTTCTTTAGAACTAGCCATACAACTTAATCAACAAATTTTTCAAGAGGACAAATTATGTAATAATCAAAATGCTCTTGAAATTCTAGAATATTTTGAAAATAACGATTTGAAAGCTCAACTACAAACTAAAGACACTACCATTTGTAAGTTGAAGGAACGTATCAAATCTATGAGAGAAAATAACAAGGAAGAGAAAGTGAAACAAGATATGGATGAAATTGAGACCATAAACATTGAGTTGGAGCATAGTTTATCCAAATTACTCTCTGAAAATGAGGTTTTGCATAAAGAAATTGACCATTTGAAAAAGATTTACAAAGATCGATTTGATTCGATTAAAAAGACTCGTGCTCTTTCTAAGGAACATTGTGAATCTTTGATTGCTCAATTGAACTTTAAATCTATGGAAAATGCGAATTTAAAAGGTCAAATTCAAAAAAAGGTTTTTGTGACAACAGCATTACAAAATGAATTAAGAAGATTAAAAGGTAAAAATATACTTGATAATGACACCATAATAACTAATGCCACAACTATTTCTCCAGGGATGTTCAAACTTGATTTAGACCCTCTAGCTCCTAGGTTAGTGAAAAATAAAGATGCTCACATATACTATCTTAAGTAAACTCAAGAACAAGAAAATATTCTTCGAGGAATAGTCGAACAAGCTAAAGCAAAAAAACCTTTAGATAATGCGTTAGACTTTGCCTGTAAGCATGCCAAACGAATTCAGGAGTTACTAGTTTATGTTTGAGATACATACCCTAATGCGATTAAACCTAGTGGGAAATTAGTTGTTGTCACACCAATAAACAAAGTCAAGAAAGTTAGGTTTTCTGAACCTCTCACATCCTCAAGCAACATTCATAAACAGTTAGAGTCATCCAAAACACCAGATTCTAGCAAACTTGTGTTGCCTTATATAGGATTGAAGAGTTCTACTAGTGCTAGCAGATCACAGCCTACAGGGAATAAAAAGAATGATAGGATCTCGCAAACACCAAATAGCAACATGAAAAATAAAGTAGAAGTCCAACTTAGGAGAGCTAATTTAAGTTCTAATAAAAAGAATCATGTTAAAGACCCTATTTGTGATGCAAATGTTAAGCATACTATGTTAAATGCAAATTCTGAGTTAATTTGTGTCAAATGTAAACAATGTAGGTTTGATGCAAATCATGATGTGTGTTTCCTTGATTTTGTGAATGATGTGAATGTGCGATCTAAATCTACGTCTGCTAAGCAAAGCCAACAACATAATATTTGGAAACCTATGGGTAAAGTGTTCACTGAAGTAGGATAAAAGTGGAAACCAATAGGAAAACTTTTCACTTTAGTTGGTAACCCGTGCCCTTTAACTAGGTCACTTCAGCTAACTTCCCCCCCCCCCCCCCCCCCTAGTGTCTCCTAAGAAAACCACTTATCACTCAGTATAAACGCAAAAATCAGAAATTAAAGTCTATAGCAGGAAACCCAATCAGTAAATATGTAAGAGTTCGAGTAAAAAACCTTAAGATTATAGAATCTAGGATTGCTAACAACTCAGAACCCAACCATTCTTGGGGATCCAATGCTACAGATGTTCCATCTTCTTCTTCTCCTGTCAATGACAGGTTATCCAGATTGTTCTCTGGTATCTGAACTCCAGATGCTCAACACATATGATAGGGAACCGCTCTCAGCTCATGAACTTCGTTAGTAAATTTCTGGGAACTGTTAGATTTGAAAATGACCAAATTAAAAAGATTATGGGTTATGGTGATTATCAGCTGGGGAATGTAACTATCTTAAGGATATATTATGTTGAAGGACTCGGACACAACTTGTTTTCTGTTGGACAGTTCTGACACTCGGATCTTGAAGTTGCTTTTCGAAAAAACACTTCTTCATTCGGAATTTAGACGGTGTTGATCTACTTTCAGGATCCAGAGACACAAACTTGTACACAGTTTCTCTTGATGACATGCTAAAGACTTCTCTGATCTGTCTATTATCAAAAGCTTCAAAGGCTAAGAGCTGGTTATGGCACCGTCAGTTATCTCATCTCAACTTTGGTACTCTAAATAAGCTAGCCAAAGACGGTCTTGCACGAGGCATTCCAAATCTTAATTAAGAAAAGTCATTCTGTGTTAGCATAAATATGCATTAGGCAAAATCAAGAAATCCTCTCATCAACCAAAAGCTGAGGACACTAACCAAGAGAAACTCTATCTTTTACATATGGATCTTTGTGGCCCGATGCATGTGGATAGCATTAACGGGAAAAGGTATATCTTGGTGATTGTTGATGGTTACTCACGATTTACTTGGGTCAAATTTCTAAGATCAAAGGATGAAGCTCCTAATGCTATCATCATGCATTAAAAATATTCAAGTTCGTTTGAATGCCACAGTCCGTAATGTTAGAACATATAATCGAACTGAATTTGTCAATCAAACCCTTCGAGAATTTTATAAAAATGTCGGCATCTCGCATCAAACATCTGTTGCTCGCACTCCTCAATAGAATGGCGTTGTTGAAAGACGAAACCAGACTCTAATGGAAGCTGCTCGCACAATGTTGATATTTTAAAAAGCTCTATTATTTCTGTAGGCCGAAGCAATCAACACAGCTTGTTATACCTAAAACCGTTCCCTGATCCGTCTCCGATATAGCAAAACTCCATATGAGCTGATGCACGACAAGAAGCCAGATTTATCGTTTCTTCATGTATTTAGTTCACTATGTTATCCGACCAATGATAGTGAATATTTGGGTAAACTAAATGCAAAGGCCGGTATTGGTATTTTTGTTGGTTGCGCGCCCATAAAGAAAGCTTTCAGAATCTATAACAGGAGAACCCAGAAAATCATGGAAACTATTAATGTAACATTCGATGAGCTGACAGCAATGGATTCTAAACAATTAGTTTTGTTGTTCCATGTTAATTCCTAATGATCACAATACTTAAGCTTGTTTAGTTTATGTTATGCTAGATAATCTAAACACAACTTATTAAGACCTTTGTTTGATAATACTAAAGATTATTGCGAAACTATCTTTATTATATGAAGAATTCCTTATAAAACAGTACACAAGACATTATATTCAACAATAAAAGCTCCAATATTATTATTACAAATAATATGAATACTCTCCTAGTATTAGTGTTACAAAACCTTGAAGATATAATGATATAAAAACAAAAGATATCAAACTCTATGCCCTAGGACCTCTTTTTATACACCAAGGAGTCCTAGTCGATTTATAATATATTCCTAAAACTTAGAATATTTTCTATGATCTATTCTAAAAATAAATAATACTTATCATATAAGTAATCTTGATCTCCAATCAATCTTTATCCTTTCTTCTGTCTTTATCCATCCCTTGATAGTAGAAACTCTTTCAGCAGTCTTAATCTTTGAGCAGTTGTAACTTTTGTACTAGCAGCATTAACTTCTAACTCCACACAGTAGTTACTCTTATACACAATGCAGCATTAAGCTGTGTACTAACTAGTATATAACTTAGAATATTTACTTCATCTTTCATCTGTAGAAAAATTACTATTTACACTAGCAATACTAACTTTGCATTAGAAGTACTAATATATACTAGCAGTAGTAACTGTGAACTAGCAGTACTAACTTTATACTAGCAGGACTAACTACTTAGCATATTTTTCACTAATGTTAATGAACAGTACTAACTTTATACTAGCAGCAGTAACACAAACCTTAACAGCAGTAACTTTAAGATCATCATGAAGTCTTTTAATCCCAACAAGTTCAGGACTTGGGCTTCAATTTATGACTCCTGTAACATCCAGTTCAAGACTCGTACCAAACCCTATTCCTCAACAACCTTGTAATCCACCAACCAGAAATGATTGGGATCGTTTGTTCTAACCGATGTTCGATGAATACTTCAATCCTCCACCGAGTGCTAGTTCTCCAGTTCAAGTAGCTGATACACCAAAGGCTGTTTATATAGCTGATTCGCTTGTGTCAACTTCAATTGACCAAGATGCACCATCAACAAGTAACCCATCAACACAAGAACAAGAAAAATCTCCAATTATATCTTAAGGTGTTGAAGAATCCCCAAAAACACCACACTTTCATGATGATTCACTTTATGAAACTCTTCATGAAGACTCAACTTCTCAAGAATCGTCATCTGATGTGCGGCCATCCCACACTCCATTTGAACTTCTTGGTAAATAGACTAAGAATCATTCAATAGAAAATGTGATCGAATATCCTTCTCGCTCAGTCTCCATCAGAAAGCAACTTTAGTCTGACGCCATGTGGTGTTATTTTTATGCCTTTCTCACTTTAGTTAAACCAAAGAATTATAAAGAAGCAATGCTCCAACCCTCCTGGATTGATGCAATGCAAGAAGAAATACATGAATTCAAGAGGCTACAAGTATGGGAATTAGTACCGTGTCTAGATCTCGTAATGTTAATCAAATTGAAGTGGATATTTAAAGTCAAGAAAGACGAGTGTGGCAGTGTACTCAAAAACAAGGCTCGATTAGTTGCTAAAGGATACCGACAAGAGGAGGGTATAGACTTCGAGGAATCGTTTGCACCTGTTACCAGAATAGAAGCCATTCATATCTTTATTGCTAATGCTGCCACCAAGAACATGACAATCTATCAGATGGATGTCAAAACGGCTTTCTTGAATGGTAAGCTACGCGAAGTGGTTTATGTTTCTCAACCGGAAGGATTCATAGGTCCAGACAAGCCAAATCACGTGTAGATGCTAAAAAAGGCACTCTATGTACTTAAACAAGCTCCACACGCGTGGTATGATTTGCTGTCCAGTTTTCTATTGTCACAAGAATTCTCTAAGGGTGTAGTCGATCCAACACTATTCACCAAAAAAGCAAGACGCGACATCTTATTGGTATAAATTTATGTCGACGATATATTTTTTCCTATACTAATCCTGCTATGTGTGATGGGAAAATTGCTAATCTATTGACTTCTTTAGTTTAATATGTCAATGAATGAGGCAAAGGACTTTTTCTAGGACTTCCGAGTTATCAATGACAGAGGCTTCTTTACGTTAACCAGTCAATTATGTCTTAAAATTAATAAAGATATATGGTATGCTATCTAGTGATCCCCGTTGACATCCCCTATGGTGGATTAAAGTAAACTGGATAAAGATCCTATCCGGGGAAACTGAATGTCTGTTAAACTGAATGGATCTTTGCTGTCCTATAGGATGTAGCCAGGATGTATAAATACAAATGACTATTTTGAAAAATGACTTTTAATACTATGTGTTATTGCGGGAATCTTAACAAGGTACTTTGGAAAGAACAATGAACAATCTGAATACAACTTTATTTAATGTGTTCTTGCAGGATTACAGATTGCTAACTTGATATTTGGTTATATGATTGGCCTAAGCTTGTGTATTGTTGTCTTCCTCTCTTATCGTCCTCTATTTTCTAACTATGCCTAGGGTTCCTTTTATATATCAAGGATAACCCTAAAAGGCTTACATATCTTTTTCTAAAATATCTCATAAATATCTTTTAAATATCTTCTCAACGGTACTAACTAACTTTCTACTAACGGTACTAACTAACTAACAGTACTTAATACTTTGTACTGTCGGTACTAAGTATAACTGTCAGTACTAACTATTTGTACTGTCGGTACTAAGTTAAGAAAACATTAATCCTAACAATCCTCCCTTAAACATGAATGTTAAACTATTTTAACTTCATGTTTCTTCAATCCTTTAAGCTTCTTTTAACGCACAGAGGATGTATCCAAACATTCTTTATCATTTCTTAATCTTGTACACTCTATCCTTCTTTAGCAGCAACCTTGTTTTTTCAGCAATTCAGCAACATCTTTTCAGCTACTCAGCAACATCTTGTTACCTACAATCCAACTAAGTTGGCTTTGTAGTTTTTGGTAAACTACCAGCCATTAACGGATTTGATGTTCCTTTACCAGTAGCCGTTTGCTCTGGGATAGATAACTCTTCATCTAAGAATATGGTGAGTTAATTACCATACAGTTTTTGGTAAACTGTCAACCATCAACGGATTTGATTTGTCTTTACCAAATACCGTTTGTGTTTGGACTAGCCAATGCTTCATTGTCATAACATGGTGCATTGATAAACCATATAGTTTTTAGCAAACTATCAGCTATCAACAGATTTGAGTAGTCTTTACCAAGAACTATTTGATCTTGGACTAGCCAACTCTTCACCAAGAAGCAAGGTGAGTTGAGAACCCTACAATTTTTGGTAAATTGTAAACCATAAACGGATTTGAGAAGTCTTTACCCCAAGCCGTTTGCTTGTGGACTAGCCAATTCTTATGCCTGTTAAGCATGGTGAATTGATAACCATTTGTTGTGTGGTGGTTAGCCAACACTCAATCCCTTCTCATTTCCATCAGTCTTCTTCTTTAGATTCTAAATCAGCAAGTACCTTCTTGATAAATCGTATCAATTCCAATGCCATAGTACTTTCTTCTTCAGACTCCAATTTTAGCTTTAGCATTTGCACCACTATTTCCTTTTTCAAAGGATACTTCTTCTCTATTAGCATGTGAATGACTAATCCTTCATCAGTCATCAAAGTGTGTACCCCTGAGGAACTATGCAGCTTCCAACTGATTATTTTCCATTCATGTTGTGAGTTCCAAAACTCATCTTGTTCATCTGGATTGAACATCACTATCAAATCTCCCCAAAGAACTTTATCAAAACCTTCAGGAATCCTATCTTGATATATGTCCATCACAAGTTTATATATGGCATTTAAGTCTTCTCTGTCAAACACTGAAAGCACTCCTATCAATGTGCTGAAGAATCTCTTTTGACCATTACTTCTTGTTACCACATTCATATTAATCTGTTCTAATCTTTTAGATTCGTCAAATTGTGGTTTGGTGCCAAGATTCTCAGACTTCCAGTCAATGATTGGATACTTCTTGTCAAGAATTTCATAGTCTACTTCCTTGTCCTCATCTGGAGCTATTGTCAAACACAATCTCAGCTCTTCATTCTCTTTCTCAGTGTCAGATGGGTCATCTTTAGAAGTATCTTGTTTGAATCTTCTTTTTCTTGACTTCATATTTTTCCTTGTACTGTGCTTTCTCTTTCTTGTGTTCTCTTCTTATTTATCCTCTTCCTTGACTTCAACTTTAGATTCCTGATTGATCTCTTCTTCTTTGGAGGAATCTTTCTTATTCAGTTTATTGATCAGTCTATCATCTTCAGCAGATCCAATAGCAATGAAATCTTTATCTGACCTTTTTATCTTCTCATACATTGCTTGTATGTCTTCAAACTTCTTACTTTTCAACTCAGAATGTTTGAAGTTCCCTACATGCTTTAAGAAGGTCATCATCTGATTTCTTAATTGATTCTTGGTTGGAGGTCTGTTTCTGATGGCCTCTGATCTTTGTCTAGCAAGGAATTTTCTCTGAGCAGCAATTGTATCATGAAGGAACTTTGCTCTTTCTTCTATTGTGAACTGCTCTCTTTCTTGCTCTTGAAGCTTCTCAGCAAGAAGTCTGTCTGCCTCAATTCTTGCCTCTATATCATCAAAGTTTTAATTGAGAGCTTCATTTGTTGCTTTTTCTTCAGCAATCTTGTTTCTTACTTCTTCTGCTTCCCATTCTTCTTGAATTTTCCTAGCCAATTCTTCATCACTCTCAAGCTGTTTGAATTTCTTTACAGCTTGAGGAATATCATCATCTTCACTTTCAGATTCATCCTCTTCTACAATTTTCTTCTTTCCTTTGTCTTTAGGATCAATCTTTGGAAGAGGTTTTAATGTGAGAAGTGATCTTGTAGAAGTAGGCCTAGGTCTATCAATTTCTTCAACATCCTTCAACTCTACACCTTTCTCTTTTTCTTTAGAAGCAGCTTTGGCTTTACTCATGTTTAGGAGAAGTGTAGCAATTGTTTCATCATCACCAAATGTCATAGAAGTGGGTGATTGAGTGGATGTATGAGAGGCTTTAGAAGCATTTTCTTCCTTAGTTTGATCTTCAGTACCTTCCATTTGTTCATCAGTACTAACTTTTTCTTCAGTACCTTCTCTTTGCTCTTCAGTACTAACTTTGTCTTCAGTACCTTCTCTTTGCTCTTCAGTACCTTCAAAGATCTCTTCAGTGCTCTCATTGGATTCTTCAGTACCTTCTCTTTGTGCATCAGTACTAACTTTGGATTCGTCAGTACTAACTTTTGGTCTGTCAGTACTAACTTTTTCAAAGTCGGTACTAACTCCTTCCTTGACAGTACTAACTTCATCTTCAGTACTAAGTCTTTCTTCATCAATTTCCTTGTCTTCATCCATCATATCTCTTGACCTCCCTTCAGTTTGAGCATTTTCTGTTTCCATGTGATCAATTTTATCTTCAGCCAATACTTCAAACATAGGATCTCTTTGAACTGATGATTCTCCTTTTGCTTTCTTCCTCCCTTGTTTGGATACATTCTTTTTGTGCACCCTATGCTTCTTTGAGAAGCTCTTCCTTGGGAATCTTTGCTGCAATGAGAGACTCTTCAGATATGCTGTATGATGTTTGATGACAGGTTTTGCTTGCTTCTTTAGCTTTGTGATCTTAGCCTTCAAGAGTTTAATTTCCTTGGCTTGATCTGAAACCTGTTGACACAAAGAGATACAAAGATCATAGACATTTTGGAGAGTCATGTCATCCTCATTCCCTGAAAGGGATGCATCATTGGATGAATGATCTCCAAGATTCTCACCAGTAGGTTCTGGGATTGAATCAGGAACAATAGGAGTGGGTGAAGGTGTTGGTGAAGGTCTGGGGGAAGGACTTGGGGAAGGTTCAGGTTGTTGCTTAAAAGGTATCTCACTTGGTTGTGCAAAAGATGAGTCAGGCAGTGACTCATTTGGGATTTCACCAGTGGGAGCAGGAGAGGGTGATGGTTGTTCAACAGATAGTCTTTCTGAGGAAGCACCCTCATCCTGTGCTGGTTGGACCAACATAGTATCAAACAAAGGTGTAACTTTGCCTGAGAAATGTTTGCCCTTCTTAATCATAAAAGAAAAAACTTTACTAGTTAAACTATTTACAGGAAAGTGATCTAAAGGTACAGATATATTAGCTAATTGTCTATCTAAAAATATAGAAATAAAACGAGGATACATTACAAACTTCTTCTTTGCCTCTAGATGTCTAAGCATACCATCAAAAATTAATTTTGAAAAATTATACTTTTGATTTGTTGTTAAACAAATTACAGCAGTGGCAATATTTGTAGGAACTTGATCCCAAGAGGTACTTTTGGAACTTAAACAATGATTAATTGTGTGAAATAGAAACCTCCATTGGGGTGAAAACAATGCTTTATTAAAAGTTAACACACTTAAATCCCCTTCATATCCCATTAGCTGA
Organism: Tanacetum coccineum; assembly: GCA_026074375.1. Lineage (NCBI taxonomy): Eukaryota > Viridiplantae > Streptophyta > Magnoliopsida > Asterales > Asteraceae > Tanacetum > Tanacetum coccineum. Next base: position 11,606 of record BQNB010022291.1, on the reverse strand, counting down.
ATAGCATTAAAGATAGCTTGATTTGGTAATGTGTCTGTCCCATCAGCATCATCAAAAATAAGATCAGTTCGGATGGATGCCTCAGAGATAGACACAACCTTGCCAGCTACTTTGGCAGTTATGTGCCTTACATTGTTGATTGTTTTGGACTTAGCAGACGTCCAAAACTGTTCAACGAATGTGGTCGAAACAACAGGACTTACAGTGAGCGCATGAAAAATATAACTTCTCCGAAGAAAATCAATAACTTCATGAAACTCAACATTCCCTTCAGTCTTTTCCAAGTAGGCGATCATGTTATGCTTAGGACAGGACTCAAGAGCAGCCATTGTTGCTTAGAAGAGAGAGATCGTCGGTAAGAGAGATTAGGGCTTGTAATGAAGAATGTGAGTTAGAGAAATTTGCTTGAGTAAGTGTGCGATTGAGATGGATTCTTATAGGTTTTGAAGACCTAATTTTAAAGAAAACGTTCCAATTTACACTTTGTACCCTTGGCGGTATTTTTCTCCAACGACTCTTTAGCGGTACAAACTTTGCCCAGCGGTACTAACTTTGCATGGTCGGTACTAACTTTGTCCAAACTAAGAATGAACAATGTAAGTATCAGGAATGCTTCAGCACCATCAGTAGCTCTTCTTAGTGACTCTCTAAATCTTCTTAAAGTGTTGACAAGCATCACCTCTAGTTAATGTGTATCCATTCAACAAAAAATAATTGTAAACTCTACCACTTGACCCATCTAACCATGACTCACTATTCAGGTGTACGAACCAACCTCCCCTCACCATCAACACATACTAACCAATTTTACCTGGTACACACCATTCCAATGGTATGCATCCCCTTTGTTGTCAAACATGACATAGACACATCTCTTGGTGGGTTGAACCACACATGCAAATACTCTTTGAATGGTCTACATAATCTCATGTCTTCAAAATGCTTCACAAGAGAATTCTTACTCTGAATCCAAGCACGAACAACTTGAGCAATCTTCTTACTCTTGAACTTAGTTCACGTTGAGTAGTGCTCATAACTAGTTATGTGTGTGTGTTTTGGGGTTTCTTGGAACAAGTTTGATTTGCCATGGTGTCTTTTACCTCTTTCATCTACATATGAGCTATTCATATTGCCTCCCTTTAACCAATGTAGCTTATGGATTTATCATCCCAATTGAAAAGAACTGAAATCGGCTAACATCAAATGCCTTGGTTAGTAAATCAGCTACATTGTCATGAGTATGGATCTTAAGCACCTATATTAGTTTCTTCTCATAAGCATCTCGAATGAAATGGTGCCTAATAGCAATATGCTTTGTCTTCGAATGATATACTACTGAATCTAGCACAATGCAAATGGGTACATTACATTATCATGTTAGCCGTGAAAATTAGTAAAGTGATGGACCATTCAACAATCCCGAGCCTTAGTATAAGTAAAACGTAAGTTTTTTCGTGGGAGTTTAGTTAAGCTAGTTGGGCCTATTGTCGGGCTCAAGCCCATTTGTTCTATGACCGGACCCAACTCAAAGCCTCAAAAATAGTCCATCCATGTAGCTATTTAAGCCCTCTCCAAGAGGGGTAGGAGAGGTGTTGCATCTCATTTTTCTTTGTGAAACAAGTACCATTTTTGCTTTGTATTTTACTTTCTAGTCTCTAAAATCTATTATCCCTTATTTTTGTGTTTTGAGGAGAAGACATGATATCCTAACAAGTGGTATCCAAGAGCCAAGGTTGTGTTAAGATGATTTGTTTGTGGTAACTTTTTAGATTTTATTGGTTGGCTTATTTTTTTGTTGTTTTTTCTATTCGAATTTTTTTTCCATTATATCCGTTCTTATAATCTTTTTGTACAAGAACCTTGTGGTTGAGTGCTGTGGTTTAGGTGCTTGTAATTCGTTGAGGTTGTTTGTGCAAATCGCTAGGTCGGAAAGAAGCGAAAGTTCGAACGAGTGACTTCAACAAGGTTCGAACGAGTTTGGGTTCGAACTAGCGAAGATCGAACGAGTGTTTTACGTTGTTTTGGATCGAACTAGTAATTCCTTTAAGTCGAGACGAGCGATCATTGTTTGGATCTAACGGAGCGATCTTTGTTATGTTCGAACGAGTGGAAGAACGAGACCCCATCGAACGAGCAAGGATCGAACGAGCGAAGGATCGAACCACGAAGGATCTTAACTACTACGTCGATCCGCGAACCGAGCGAAGGACCGAACTACCGGGATCGAAACTAGCGTCGAACAAAAACTAGCGAAGGTTCGAACTAAGAGTCGATCGGAACAGCGAAGGCCCGAACTACGATGGGATAGGAACTAGCGTCGATCGAAACTAGCGAAGGTTTCGAACAAGCGTCGATCGAAACTAGCCGAAGGACCAACTACGTGGAAACGAACTAAGCGTCGATCGAACGAGCCGAAAAAAAATGGTTTCAGTAAAACAACAGCCATAACTTTTGAAAAGAATTTCGGCCGTAAGTCCGTTTAAGCCCTACCTCTCAAATCGAAGATAAAAACGTGACGGATCAACGCTATAACCAACTTTGGGTAGGTTAAGGTTTTTTTTCCCCCGAAAGCCCAAAAAACAACGTTTTCTATGATTTATACAGTGACACTTTTTTCAGTATTTTTTGGAATTTTTTTTCGTCGCTGATTCCGAATCAAATCATTCACGTTTATCTAGTGATCTTGTAAAATCCCGTTAATTTCATTACGGTTTTGATCATAGACCGAGTAAAATCCCGTGAACGTTAATTGATTCATAACCACAACAACAACAAATCATTTTACCCGACTAAAGATCCTTGTTTATCATTCACATCAACTTTTGCAATTACGACTCAACAAGACATTTAACAGCCGGCGCCAAAAACTGATTCGCAATTTTACATACACGTAAAATAATATACTTATAGAGAAATTAAGGAAATCCCCAAGTATCCCTTGGACAATTCCACTCACAAAGATATATATATTTAATACGTATGTTTGACCGGGCAAGTATGATCACCCGGGTCGTTTCCCCAATGACTCATGCAATGGAAACCTCGTTTAAGTTTGGATCCTGATTTGAATAAGAGAAGAGATATTTTTGATTTAATTATACTACTAAAATTAAAGGCACAATTAAACAACTAATTAACAAATTAAACTAATTACGAAAGTAAATAAAATGCGACATTTAAGAAAACAAATGCAATTTAAATCTTAAAAATGAAAACTAGATTCCTAAACCTAAATTAATGCTAAAGAAAATTTTAGGAAAAAGAAAAATATTTTTTACGGGCTTTTCGGATTTTTTATGAATTAAATACTATTTAATCTAAATTAAATTCTAAAAATAGAAATTAAATTGATAAAAACTAAGAAAAATACTTTTTAAACTGAATTAATTCTAAATTACTTAAAAAGATGAGAAAAACATTTTTTATTACTAATTTTTTTTTATATTTAAAAGTTTAAATTTAAAGTTAAAGTTGAAAATTAAAAACTAAAGGATTGAAAATTAAATTTTTAAAAATATAAAACTTAAACTAAAAATTATATAAAAATACTTTTTATAAAAAGAAATAATGCAGAAAATTAATTTTATCAAAATCCCTAATTTTTAATGAGTGATTTTATACTAATTTAAGTAATTAAACTAAAAACCTAATTTATTATTTATAAAAACTATTTTTATTAAACTTAAACTAAAACCAAACAAACATATGGGCCGAAGGTGACACAAATCAAAACTGAGGGTAGGCGGCCAAACATTTAAGTTTTATAAAAAACACAAAGTTTGATCTATTGACAGACGCAGTCCCTTAACCTAGGGACTTAACAGACTAAACGAAGGACTAACTATGCAATTAACTAAGGACTAACTGCGTAATTAACAAGGACTAACTGTGTAAATTTAAACTAACAGAAACTTAAAAACAAGCAAGATTGGCCCCTGCAACTTCTAACTTTTAACAAACAGCATCCATTTTGATTAATAAACAGCTTATTATCTTAGCTTTTTTTAAAAATCTACTTATATAAAACTTAACTCTACTTATTTAAAATAAGCTGAATAACATATGAAAACTAAAAAGCTTCAGCAGCTTATTAACTTTCAAACTATAACCTTGGCTGATTAAACAAATACCTCAAAACCACAAGATAGATTTAACATATCAAACTAAAAGCTGTAGCTTATCTAAACTGCTTATTAACTATCATTTAACAGATTCAACAGCTTAATTAAGAAGACAGAATTTAATAGACAAAAATAAAAACTTATTGAAGCTTAAAGAGAATAATAGTACCTTTGTTTCCAGCTAACAGGAAAGCTTAACAGCTTATTCTGAGCTTATGGCTTATTCACATAAGCTCATATTGAATCAACAACAACAATCCTAATCTAACCTAATGCTGACCCTCAGCTCTAAGAAACCCTTGATACCTTAGCAGCCATCCAATTCCAATAGGTATCAAGCCTTCATCACGATAAACATAAACACAAATACTTTGACAGAATTTAAATGAAGATGCAAATTAATATGAAATACTTATTTTATTAAAACTGAAATAGGTTTCTTACAATATGAAATAAAATAACATGAAATTGCAATTACATTAAAACTACTAAAAAACTGAATCGAAGAATTAAACTACTACAAAAATTAAACTAAAAATCACCACTAAAAATTATTACATTCATGTGCTGGAATGATGGGGGTATTTATACCCGAAGCCTTGAGCTCTTGCCATCTTCTCTAGATCCTTCTACATCTTATCTCAGCCCTTCATTCATCTCTCTCTCCTTGATCTCAAACGTAAGCCGTTGGATAAAAGAGGGTGCACCCGGATCATTGACGTGGCTAAGAAGTGTGTTAGTTATGTGAGTGTAAACAATCACACACGTCACATCACCCAATGAGATCGTTAGATTATGCCAGGGTGGAATGGGGTTGTGGTTAATTGAAAGTGATGGATGGGTTAAGGAGTGTGAGGGGGTCATTAACCCTATGGTTAATTTAGGTGTGGGTGAATGGTTAAGAAACTAGGGTTCTTGGTGTTCTTGAGGTGTTCGTGTGTGTGTGAGTGAGTTTAATCTATTTTGGGGGAAATAAGGTGCACAGTAACTGTAAAAGGGGTTATAAGTGAAACCGGGTTGGTCGGGTTAAGGTTCGGGTTGAATTGGGTTAGGGGTTTAATTGTGATTGGATGAGAGATGGATCCACGGGTTTATTTGACCCGGGTAAGACCCGCGCCCTTTTGTATCTTTGGGGTAATTGCATTTTCGGCCCTTGTGTTTGGCAAGCACTTTTTCAGGCTTATAAACAACTTTGGCCAATTGCAAAAACAGTCCTTGAACTTATTAAAACAATGGAGTTGGCTTTGGTTGACTGTGG